>CAUYRT010071782.1:0-29512 GCA_963574885.1 Lepilemur ruficaudatus
TATTAAAATTAAAACTTTCTAGGCATCAAATAAACAATCAACAGAATGAAAAGGTGACCCACTGAATGGAAAAAATGTTTTCAAATCATGTATATGAAAAGGAGTTAATATTGAGAATATATAAAGAACTTCTACAATTCAACAGCAACAAAAAACAGATGACCCAATTTAAAAAATGGGCAAGACACTTGAATAGACATTTCTGCAAAGAATATCTACAAATGACCAATAAGCACATGCATATATGCTCAACAGCACTAATCATTAGTGAAATGCAAATAAAAAGCACAATGAGCAATGAGATCCTACCTAATTGCTCATATTAGGATGGCTACTATAAAAAAATAATGACCAGTGTTGCTGAAAATATGGAGAAATTGGAACCCTCGAACACTGTTGGTAGGGATATGAAATGGTGCAGTTGCTATGGGAAACATTATGGCATTTCCTCAAAAAGTTAAAAATCGAATTACCATATGGCCCAAAATATTAATCCCACTGCTGGGTATGTATCCCAAGAAATTGAAAGCAGGATCTCAAAGAAATATTTGTATACTCACATTCATAGTGTAACCAGCTCCATGGACATAAATACCTTTTGACAGTTCTGTTATGTTTCCAGTTCCCAGGCCAGCAAGATTGCTGACCATAACTTGGTAACTTTCTGTTTCAATGATCCTTTCCTTTTTGAGTTGTTTTTTAGAAATGGTGGAACTTTCTGGCAACCATGAGATAACTACAAAGCCTTACACCACCCGATTGTTCAGAGAAGCCAAGATAAGCAGCATTACACCACAAATCTTGCCCAAGGACCTGCTGAGCAACCTACTGCCCACCACCCACGTGTACACAATACTGAAAGGATGGCCAGTATTAAACCCTTGCTCATTATACCACTAAAATCTCTACCCTGGGAAGGTTTATCCTCCATTTTTCCATAATGTAATGTATGTGCCGGTATGTGCTAATATGACTTCTCCCTCTGATTGCATGCCCTGAACTCCACCCTGAGTGTGTAATGATGCTCACTGACATCATGCATTATTCATTTCACTTCTAAAAAGATCCCTAACCTCATCAGTTAGGGATATGGATTTGAGGCAGTTCTCCTATCTCCCAGTTGACGTCATCAGCAAATAAACTCCCTTTCTTCCTTAGCAATCCTCATTGTCTCCATAGTTGACTTTCTGTATGGTAAGCAACCAAGCCTGGGGGGTGGGGAACCCTGTGTGGGTTCATGAACAATAGTAGCATTATTCACAATAGCCAACAGGTGGAAGCACCCTAAGTATTCACCAATGGCTGAATGAATAAGCAAAATGTAATATATATACATATGTATATATATATATACACATATATATATTTATATATACACCCACAATGGAATACTATTAATCCTTTAAAAGAAAGGAAATTCTGACACACACTAAATATGGATGAACTTTGAGGACATCGTGATAAGTGAAATACACCAATCGCAAAAAGATAAATACCACCTGATCAAATTTATGTGCGATAGCTAGAGCAGTTAAATTCATAGAGACAGAAAGTACAATGGTGATTACTTCTAGGGACTGGAGGTAAGGGGGAGTGGAGAGTTGTTTGATGGGTACTGATTTCCAGTTTTGCAAGATGAAAAGGGGTCTGGAGGTTGGTTGTACAACAGTGTGAATGTACTTGGCACTACTGAGCTGGGCACTTAAAAATGGTTAAGATCGTAAACGTTATGTTACGAATATTTTGCCACCATTTGACAATTTTAAAAATAAAATAAATAAATTTAATAGAGGTCATCTCTTCCTGCCCTAAAGGAATTTTCACCACATTAACAATACTTAAAATGATTGTATGAAGCTACAAAATCACAATTCCTACCCAAACTCAAGATTTCTAAAATAGACCAAGTGCCCAGGCACTTGAAAGATGTTAGAATCTGCTTGTTCACACTTGTGGAAATGCTGAAAGTTTACTGCATTCTCCAGTAAGGTAAAAAAATTTGCAGAACTTTATAAAATGTCTTTTCTGTACCTTTCTCTGGAAAACAGTGACTTTGCTCTTGCACTAGAGGGTTAACATGAAATGTCTCATGATTTATTAGTTCATCTCAGTTTTATTTTCTCTTGCTTTTGCCAATATAATGGACAAACTAGGTAGAAACTCAAATTTTTGTAGTTGTTTAAGAGATTAACCTGGTGCACTGATAGTAAACAGTGGATGGAGTCTGTCATTATCCTCCCACGTGATTTGAGCTGCTGCCGAACTTCATTAGGCATTTTAAGTTATTTCACATCATAAATTAGTCCAAATTCTCATACCACAAAATAATCAAATCATTAAATGTTTGAATGTCTGTGGAAAACACAAGGGCTTATTAAGACTTAGCAAGGGATTTGTTTCTTTGTCAAAGAAACTTTTTTAAAAAGTTGAAAAGAGAGTTACGGACATGAAAAGTTAAATATCAATATAGAACTAAAAATAGAAAGAAAATCAGGAAAAAGGACTTAAGGAAGCTCATGTTTAATTGCAAATGAGGAGATTACCCAGGAAGGCTGTGGGTTGCAAGGAAACCTCTGAGAGGTTAGGAAAAATACCTAGAGAAAGATAGACCAGAACAGGGGTTCTCAACTGAGGGCAATTTTGCATTGTTGGGGACGTTTAGCAGGACCTGGAAAATTTTTGGTTATCACAACTGTGAGGAAAAATGCTACTGGTGTCCAGTGGGTAGTATCCAAGGATGCTGCTGAATATCCTACAGCCACAGGCCAGACCCCTCAACAGAGAATTATCCAGCCCTATATGTCAGTAGTGCTGAGGTTGAGAAACAATGGACTAGAGCTAAGCCACCTGACAGAAAGGATTTTACTAAAGTCTGAAGAATGGAGGTGATAAGACATGACAGAGGGAGGTGGAGAGTGGTGGGTAGAGGGGGCCGGGGGGCTGGGGCATCAAGGTCTGCTAAGTGGATTAAGTCAACTTCAGTGAAAGACGTCATACAGGCGTGGGCCAGTCTTTACTCACAGACTGGAAAGAGCACTGGAGCTCGGCTGTTACCAGATGTGAGACTTTGGACAAATATTTGGCTCCTCTGAGACTGATTTCCCTTATCCACTAAATGAAGATAGTAATATTTACCTTTTATATTTGTTATTAAGGTCAAATGAAGTAACTTTAAGTGCCTCCCACTAAGGAAGGATGAGAGGAGGCGATCAATAGGAGACAGGAAAATGCCCATTCCTTTAATCCTCTCAGCCCTGAGGACTGCTGAGGTTCATTTTGCTGATTCTCATTTACTATTGCAACAAACAAGGGCAGGTTAGTCCAGCTTTTATTGTCTGCCTCCGTTCTTTCGTTCATTTATTCCACAACTCTTTCTTCAGTGATCTTTCTTTTCAGGCACGGTTCCCTTCTGTTAAGAGAATGACCATTCTCTAAACAGAAAAAAAAAAAAAAAAACCAACAACAAATTTATTAACAAAAAGAGTGGGAGGAAATATTACAAAGTTTCTTGTAAGTTTCCTGAATAAGAACCATAATGGATACCAAGTCTAGAATCTCCTGCCATGGTACTTGTAACATATCTCGAATTCTGTTGTTCTCTCTTAACGCAATCAAATTCTCCTTGCTCAAGCTGAAAATATTTTTCTTTGCTATATCACCATGTTCTTTCATAAGCCTTTCCCACATACAGAATGTCTTTGTTAAATTTATTGCTTATTTCAGTGGTATATAGATTGTCTCTGCTTGATCAAGCAAGCATACGGTTGTTTATCAATAGCCTTGGCTGGGTTGGTGCCCACATGTCCCTAGGCAGTGGCAAACACGAGCACTGGTCACGTTGGGAGTGGAAAGATAGGATGGGAGAGGGAAATCAAGATGTCATGAGCCCCAGTCGCCTCAAAACAGCTCTGTGAGGACATAGAGTAGAAAATATTCAGCATTAGCCATAACAAGAAGAAAAGGGTGTCATCCGGACTACTGGAGCTGTGACTTGAAAGATAAGTAGTTTCTCACCAAGTAGAAAAACCAGAGAAGAATATTCCAGGCAAAAGCAACAGCTTGAAGATAAAAAGGTTTACAAGGGATAAACAGCGTTGGCGACTGTGGAGAACAACAGGTAGTTTACCTGAGCTTCATCGTGCGGTATGAGGCAAGGGGGAGCAGGAGAGGCACACAGCCACGCAGACTGTACTGATGATGTTTTTTTCAAAACCTTTCAAAAGGTTATGTAGAGTCATTAAAGAATTTAAAAGAAGGTAATATCTTCTTCATATTTGTGGTTTCAGAAAAATCCTCTGGCTGCAATGTACAAGATGGTTTGGAAAAGGCAAGGCCAGAGAAGTACAGAAAATATCAACATGGAGAATTCTTGACTTACAAACTCGATCCTGTGACTGTTGTCTCAGAGCAAATTCAAGTATAAGTATGGTGTCCTTGTACATGCTTTAATCTGCACATAGCATTACCTGGTGGGAGGCAAAATCTCTTGCTTAGTGTATTGGTCAGGGTTCTCCAGAGAAACAGAACCAATAGATTGGACATATAGAGATACAATATATAGATATAGATATAGATAGATACAATCTATTGGATTGTGTGTGTATATATCCAATAGATTGATAGATATTTATTTATTTAATTGGCTCATGAGATTAAGAAGGCTGGCAAGCCCAAAATCTATGAGGTCGGCCAGCAGGCTAGAAACTCAATGAACAGCAGGAGCTGTAGATCAAGTTCAAAGGCCATTTGAGGTAAAATTCCCTCTTGCTCAGAGAAGGTTAGTCTTTTTGTTCTATTCATTTCTTCAACTGATTAGATGATTACCCACATTCTGGAAGACAACCTGCTTTACTCAAGGTCCAATTTAAATGTTAATCTCATCCAGAACTTGCCTCACAGAAACATCCATGTGTATCATGTTAAGTGGAAGTATGACCCTGTTACTGTCTTTATCTGGAGATTAAGTACTGTTTAAGGGTATGCATATGAGCGGACATTAGTTAACAAGGGATGAACTTGTGATGGTTAATTTTACATGTGAACTTGGCTGGGCCTTGGTGCACAGATATGTGATCAAACATTATTCTGGATGTTTCTGTACATGCTCTCTTTTTTGACAAATTTATTAAAGTATAATTTACATTCCATGCCATTACTCCATTTTAAGTGCATGCTTTTGGGTCATGTATGCAGCAGTTGAGCTGGGAATTCAACTTCCTAAGGTCATTTCTTTTCTATCTTTACTTAGTCCAGCAATATTGTGAACAAGCAACCAATTGCATTACTCATTAGTTTGACAAAAATGTTTAAAGGTATCATTTATGTTGTTACCCAGGTCTTTGCCTCCTTTAAGTGTTTGATTAGGAATATCCAGGGGTGTTTATTTTTATATATATCTCTGTTGCCACATCACGCTAACGACTATCAGCGCTCTCTTTATTACTGGAAATAGAGTCATTAGTGTCTTTAAATCGAATTAGATTTGACAGCCAATTCCAGAAACCTAGAACCATGCAGTAAACAAGTCATTTAGATGCTGTTTCTCTAGAATCACTCCTGATGCCAAAATCTGTATTAGTCAGGATTTTCCAGAGAAACAGAACCAATAGAATGTGTGTATGTGTAAAGAGATTAATTTTAAGAATTGCTCATGTGATTAAGGAGCCTGGCATATCCAGAACCCGCAGGGTGGGCTGACAGGGTGCAAACCCAGAGAAGAGGCACTGCTACAGCTTGGGTCTGAAGGTAATCAGGCTGCAGACAGCAGAATGAGCCGATCTTGCAGTTCAAGTCTAAGGGTTGTCAGACTGGAGACACAAGAAGGAGCTGATGTTGCAGTTTAAGTCTAAAGGAAACAGTAGGAATAGAAAGCAAGTGACTACAACTAGATGTGGGCTTGGTTGGCCAAATGTTTCTGAAAGCTAAACTCAGAAGAGTGTCACAGAAACCATGAATAGAACTTAAAATGGCAAAGAGTGAAGAGTAAGATGTTCACGGACACATATCATTTTTTATTTATTTATTTTTTTTTTTTAGAGACAGGATCTCACTCTGTCCTCCAGACTGGAGTGCAGTGGCACCATCATAGCTCACTGCAGCCTCCAATTCGCGGGTTTAAGTGATTCTCCTGCCTCAGCTCCCCAAGTAGATGGGACTACAGACACACATCTCCACACCTAATTTTTTAAAATTATTTTTTGTAGAGATGGGCTCTTGCTATGTTGCGCAGGCTGGTCTTGAATACCTGGCCTCAAGCGATCTTGCCTAAGCCTCCCAAAGTGCTCGGATTACAGGTATGAGCCAATGTACCCAGCCAACATGTTTTTTTTCTGACAGTGAGGATTATCTGGCAGTTTTTGGTAAACAAATCAAATTAGATGTGTCTAATTACCAGCAAAAGGCAAATCTTCATTATTCTTTGTACCTAATAATGTGATCACAGATAAACGACCCTGTTACCTGAGACAATTTTTTTCTTTTAAATAGATGCTTACTTAAACCCCAATTTAATTGTTATTCTGCCAGGGCCTAATTCTCCAACAGGCTGTGATTCTTTCTGGTTAAGTGACTTATCAAACCCTTTTTCATCATTGAGTGTAACTAATTCTTAGCAAGATCAATTTTAACACACACAGTATTGTAGTCAACCATTCAAGGTTTTTTTTTTTAATAAAGAAGAGGTATAATCATAATAATGCATTAGATACCACCAAATCTTTATTTTTTTGTTTTTTGTTTTTTTTTTTTTCAGATTGTTGTCATGGAGGTAATTATACTATCCCAGAAAGAAAGATAGGAAACTAAGTAGGATAGTGACAATAGAGGTAAAAAAAAAAGAACAGGAAAACAAAAAAAAAAGTCATTACAAAGAACAAATGGAACCTAGTGACTTGGCATGAGTGGATATATATTAACGGCTATTATTCCAAAACCAGGAAAGTGACAAACGTGGTGGATCACGTATCTTGGAGGTAATGGTGAGTTCCATTTTATAACTGCTAAGTTAATACTGACAAAATGTTATCAAGAGTTATTGTTCATGATATAAAATCAAAGCAGCCTAAGATCAAGAACAGGAATTTCAGATAAAGGATTTTTTTTTTTTTTAAGAATACATGTTGATATTGAAGAAAGCCATGGATATGGAAAAAGTCTGAAAGAAGAGCTATAGAGAAAGAAATAAAACTGGACTTGAAAATAATCTATCATATCTTTGGGAAAAGAAGTCAGCAAATTAGATAGAAAAGGATCAGTTAAAAACACAGGAAGGCAAACATGATACTGTGGTCAGGAGAAGAAGATCTCACTTTACCTTACTTGTGCCTCCATCGACACACCTTAATCCTTAGCTATCAACACATTTCTCTCTCTATTTACATCAATATTTTTAGAAAATAAAATTTTGCTACATGTCTCTAGTGCCTGACGTCCATTTGAACTTCAACTCATTAAATGGCAATCAAATCCCAACCACTCCCTTAAAACTGCTCTCTAAAATCTCTGAGAGCCTAATGGTCAAAATGTAGGTGAATTTTTCAAGTTTGTTTCTTTTAACTTTATGTCTCTGCATTTTCTGTGTGCAGACCACACATTTATTTACAAATATTTCTTCTCTTGTTTTATTAAAACCATTATTTTCCAGATTCTTAAACTTTAGGAGGATAGGGACTTACTTATCCGTATCCATCTTCATCTCTCTTTTCTTTGCCTTCTAAATATTTTCTTCAAGAATATATCCTCAACCTCTCCTTCTCACATTTTAAGTTATCCCCAGGTAATTTCTCCTTTGCACATATTTTCTCTTTTTTCTAATATCAGCTCTTTCTCATGAATCATAACTCTCCACTCTTTACTAGATGTGGCCAGTGAGTGGTCCCACAGGCATGTGTAAGTCAGCATTCTTCAAACTCCACCCAGCTCCATCCCCGCAGCTGCCATTCCTCTCTTATTTCCAATCTTATATAAAGTTCTTCTTTCTTTCAAGAGTCCTAAGCTAGAAAGCTTGGATCGTTCTGGGTTTCTCTATCTCTCAATTTCCATAACCAAGCAAAAACCTGGGCACAAATTTACAACCACCCCTTTCTTCTCCATTTCAACTGCCTTTAGTCTACCTCAGGCATTATCACCTCTCAACCAGAATACTGCAGTGGGCTCCAGACTGACCAATCTGTTTCATATCTTACCTTTCTTCTCTGCATCAATGTGCTTCTCTGTGTTCTCTCCCCAACATGCCCACTTCAAATACATCCATGACATTGATGTCGGGCTCCATCTAACACCACTCACAATTTTTGGAAAATCTTCCCCATAACCTACAGAAATGAATCTGTACAATTATCACCATAAACAAAGTCATCCATGACCTGACTTCTGCCATCTCCCCAGCAAGATTTCTGACCGCCCTCCTGTCATACCCTCCTCTCTCTTGTGACCGGCAAGCTGCTGTCACCATTCCCTTCTCAGTTCCAGCATTACTTTCCTCCAGTATCTACTGCATGCCAGAGGCGATGCTAAATGCCAGAAACACAAAGATGAATTAGGTAGTGCATTGCACATAGAAACCACTCCATAAATATGTGTTTCATGGAAGTATGAGACAAAAACTAAAATAACTGCAGAAAATTATTGTACAAAGTGCAATGGAACACATAGGAGAGGAATGTGGCTGGCTGTTCCTGTGCAAAATCAAGGAATCAGGAATGATTGTCTAAAGTGGGTGACCTTAGAGTACATGTTCACCAGGTAATCAGTATGGAAGAGTAATTCCACTCCAGAAGAGAATCCTAGGCACAGACCACGAAGGAGTGTGCCATGCAGAATGAAACTGCAAATGTTTCCATTGGGCTGATACACAGAAGGCCACAGGGAGGGCTGAGGAAGAACAAAGTCGCATGGAAAGGAGTGGAAAGGGGGCAGCAAATGATTAGGTTGAAAAAAGTGGTCAGGGAAAAAAATCACAAAAGGATTTGTGTGCAAGTTTCCTATTGCTAAGATAATGAAAAAACTGAATAGAAAGGATTTTAGAGGAAGCATGGGGTATGAAGGGCAAGCCAGGAGATCAGGAACAGCAGTTGCAGATTATTGCTGAAGCCCTGCAAATAGAAATGAGCATGAATTAAGCAATAGCAGGAAGGGTTAAAAGGAAAAGCACATATGTGAGCAGGATGGTTTGAATGTTTGTGCTCCCCCCACGAATAAATTCATATGTTGAAAGGTAACTCCTAAAGCGATGGTATTAAAAGGTTGGGCCTGTGGGAGGTGATTTGATCATGCGAGTAGAGCCATTATGAATGGGATTAGCATCGTTATAAAAGAAACCCCAGAGAACTGCCTTCTCTCTTTAGCCATGTCAGCACCTAACAAGAAGGTGCCATCTGTAAACCAGAAAACAGGCCCTCACCACACGCTGAATCTGCCAGCACCTTCATCTTGGACTTCCCAGACTCCAAAACTATCAAAATGAAATTTCTGTTATTTATAAGCTACCCAGTTTATGGTATTTCTTATAGCAGCCCAAGTGGACTAAGACAGTGAGCTATTAAAGAAGTAAATCTGAACAAATTTAACATCAGATTGTATGTGGTTTGGGGTGGGGAAGAAGGAAATACTCATGTTGACTCTTGTTTTTTTCCAGCTAAGGTAATATACTGAATGTTACTCTTACAACTCAATCCTTTTTTAAGAAATGAAAGGTTTTATAACTTAGTAGTGTAATTGTTTTGTTTTCTTTTTTAGCTAACCACTGTTACCAAAGATGAACTAATCTGAACAGGTCATGGTGGATTTAAAAAGCATTTTTAAATGGTTTTATTTAATATTTGTCAGTTGTATTATTTTACAGATTCTTCCTCTTGTTGTTAGCAAATACCAAAGCACATTATTTTTTGCATTTGTCCTTGAATCTCCAAGGATTCAATTACTGTATTCTACTTTTTGTTTTCAAATTAAGTAGATTCAGCTTCCACTTCTAACAAAAACTGTGAATTTTTAAGGCATATATTAATTTACATGTCTTTAAATAGCAGCTTGCATTTGCTACTTGACCCACAGACAAGAAAATCAGTGACTTTCATGGTCACAATAAAAGACCATACACTATTCCTTTCTACAGTGTTGGTTTAATTGTAGTCCAATCTGTACATTTTCCTTTCTTCAGTTAACAATGCCAGAAAACATACGTGATGAGTTAGACAAAGTAATTGAAATGTGGGATTCTTGGCTGCCAATAGGGCAACACCAAAACTGGGGAGCTAACAAGAGATGTCAATGATTCATTAAATTGTAAGAGGGTAGCTAAGAATCCAGTAAGAGCCAATTACTATGACTAGCTCTGAAAGTTTGCCTTTGACTGGGAAGAACCGCCAGTCAATTGTCCCACCATTGGCTGCCATTCTGCCTGAAAGTTGATGATCATGTATCAACATGTTCGGGCTATTTAAATAGAGATGGAAGGGACCACTGAATTGTAAAGTTCCTCTACTTGTCATCACAGAATTAGTCTAGAGGGAAATTAGGTAAAATCTCCCATACAGAGAGTTATACAATCTTCCATATTAATGACAGACATCTTATGCTTGAATGGTAAATTTGTTTAAAGAACTTTCACAGGCATTTGATCAGCACAAGTTGTATATTTTATAAATGATGTATGTGCATCCCACATACGTGTTAGAGATGACAAAGAAATTGATGCTTAGAAATATTTAATGTCTTACCCAGAACCCAGTTTCCCAATTTCAGTGCTTATTCAGTAATCTAAATTAGCATTTCTATACAAAAACACTCTAAATTTTGTTGGCTTGTTTATTAACACATCCACAGTTTAATAGCTTTTGACATTAAAGGGAGCTGCCTTTCCATCACTTCTATTCCCATGAAAAATAGTATTTATAAACTGTTAACATTTCATTTCATGTGTTAAAAAAGATCCCAATCCAGTTGCTGTCAGCCAGCACTCCAGAAGGTAAAATGGAATACACCCAGATAGTTGTATTTCATGTCATGCCTACTGCCTGACAGCACAAAGTGAACAAAGAAAGTTGATTATTATTTATTATGGTCAGAGAGACAAATCATGCAAATGAGACTCAACAATACTCCTGCAATTACTTGGCATTTCAAATATTTGCATTTCCTTGCCTATATTTTTGTAAGTTTCCCCCCTTTACCATATGATCTCTAGACCTTACTTATTATAGTTATTTTTTGAAACTATCTTCAACTATTGTTGTTTATATACTCATGTGCCGCATAACAGCATTTCAGTCAACCATGGACCGCATGTAAAACGGTGGTCCTATAAGACTTTAATGGAGTTGAAAAATTCCTATTACACAAATACTTACCATTGTGTTACTATTTTCTTACGCTATTCAATACAGTAACATGCTGAATAGGTTTGTAGCCGAGGAGCAACAGGCTATATGATATAGCTTAAGTGTGTAGTAGGCTGTACCGTCTAGGTCTGTACAAGTACACTCTACAATGTTTGCACATTGATGAATAAGCCTAACAATACATTTCTCAGAACCTATCCTTGTCATTAAGCAACACATGAGTGTATAAATATTAAGCACTTACTGAGTGCCCACTGTCATTTAGACTCTGAATATTACCTGAAATGGAGTCAACTTGTATTTTGAGAACATTATACTTTAAACAAGGCTAAGTTTAAAGTAGTTAACAAGTGTGATATTGTGATACAGTGAGAAGTATACATTTGATTTCTGCCCATGGTTTCTGGCTCACAGCTCCTAAAACCCTTGAAATCTCCAGAGTGATAAGAATGTCTTTTGTATATTCATGAGATGACTGGTGGCTAGGGCTCCTGGATAGTTGCATAAGGGCTGGTCACCAGAAGTACCAGGGCATGATGAGAGGGTTGAGACTTTCAGCCTCACCCCTTAATCTCTGGGGAGGAAGAAGGACCTGAAGGTTGGAGTGATCATCAACAACCAATGATGTAATCAACCATGCCTAGGTAAGAAAGTGTTCATAAAAACCGAAAAGTACACACAGAATTCAGGGAGCTTTGGGATTGCTGAACATATGGTGGTACCTGGAGGGTAGTGCACCCAGAGAGGGCATGGAAGCTCTGTGTCCCTTACCACGTACCTTGCCCTATACACCTCTTTCATCTGGCTGTTCATGGATATCCTCTGTAGTATCCTTTATAATAAACAGGTAAACATAAGTAAACTGTTTTCCTGAGTTTTGTGAGCCACTGTAACAAATTAATCTAACCTGAGTGGTAGATCAAGGGAACTCCCAATTTATAGCCCTTTGGTCAGAAGCACAAGTCAAAACCTTGGACTTGCAATTGGCATCTGAATTTGGGGGCAGTATCGAGGGACTGAGTCCTTAACCTGTGGGATCTGACTCTTACTCCAGGTAGATAGTGTTAGAACTGAGTTAAATTGTAGCACACCCAGATCCAGATGGTGTCCACTGGAGAATTGTTTGTGTTTATTCCCCACACATCTGGTTACAAGAGTATTCTGGGTTGAGTGAGAGTAGAGAGAAAAAGCAGTTTGTTTTTTTCCCTCAGACCAAGGAACACAAATATGCAAATAATTTAATTGTGTACTAATGTTATTTTAATCTGCTGAATGATGACATGCCCAAATATGACTCATGTTCTGTTAATAGAAGATAAGAATATCCCTGAAAGTTATGTGTCTGCCACAAATTGTCTCCATGAATGAACGTTAAAACTGAATGAAACTCTTGGGAAAAACATCCAAATGAAAAGTGAGAAATCTAGTCAACCATCTGGAACTTTCACATGTGATGCCAAACATCCAGATACTTGTTAAAATCTGGGTGAGCACTAGCTGTCATTTCATTAAAGCTGGAGTTACTTTTTTTTCAACTTTCAGATGGTGCTAGTAAATGTTGACTTCCGGAGATTGTTATGTATTCCTAAGATAGCATCTCATCAGCAATATCAGGCTTTTATTTTTAGTATTGATATTCTGAATAAACCTGTGATGAATAAATTTTGTAGTAACAAGTACCAATTCCCTCGTCAAAATACGCTTTCAGCCAAAATTGCCATGTCTGATCTGAAGATGAGGTTTAACTTTGTGAAAATATAGATGCAAAAGTTTAGACTGCCCTTTTTATCTTTTTTCCTAAACAGAAAAAAATGTTTCATGTGTCATGTTTACTAGTAACAATAGTAACACTTGATAGCCTTGATTGAATAAAGTTCTGTCGTTAAGACAACCATCCCACTGGTACCCTTCCATAAAAAATGATTTGAATGAATTGTTTAACAAATATAGACCCAATGTTGAGTTTATGAAATTCTTTAAAAATAATGACACCCTTAGTTTCACCCCTAAAATTTCTGGTAGATCATGTAACCAATATTTGCTAATTATTATTATATTTTACACTATTGCTAGGAATGCTTACTGCTCACCATTAAGAAAAATTAATGGTAAAGTGCTTTCTCTAATAGACCATTATTCAACACTTTCAATTTGTCCCTTGGGCCATTTAAACAAGCTATTCTTTCTAATTAAATATTATTTCTTTATTATATTTTTCCGAGATGTACAGAATAGATTCAAAATTTAATAAAAAATAAAGACTGTTAAATGGTTCCAAAATTAGTATAACCTTATGTCTTAAAGTAAAATACATGACTCTATAGAAGAATTCTATTTGAATTTTTTTATTCAGGAAATAATATGTAATATTTTAGCCCAGTTGACAATCAATATAATACTTTTCAATATTGAAAATCATGATGTGTATACATGAAAATAATGATTTTCATGTATAATGTTTATAATAATATGCACATATTTCCAGCACTCTTAGGTTGCACTGGTTAATACAAATAGCAACATGTGGGTATTGAGCACATGAAATATGGTTAGTGCAACTAAGTAAGTCATCTAATTTTTAATTTTATTTAATTTAAATTAATTTAAATTTGAAAACTAAAGCATTTTAAATTATTTTTCTGATAAACACGATATTATTGTTTTGATAGAACTACATTGTACTTTAAAGTTGCATCACATTAGATATTGTTATTATACTGTTGTGTGTGAGTGGGGCACAAGCTTCATTTCTAGCGTTCCTCATAAAATTATCAACCGTCTAGTTGGTACTAACAGACTGATTCAGTTGGAATATGTTCTCTACACACCAATGAAACGTTATAATGACATGTTTATTTAAATGTTTCTTACCATCAATAGGAGTTACAGTGATACCTATGTAAATTGTAACTGGTAATTAATTGTAATATTCATTACTATTATAATTAATAAAGTATTTTCTAACTAAAATATGTATGTAGATTTTTTTTTCAATTTCCAACAAAGGCACACTATTACTGAGGCATAATTATGTCAAGATGCAGTTCACGTTCCAACTGAATCAGTAAAAAGAAAAAGTCTGAAAGAAGATGTCTTGAAATTTCTTGATGAAGGACAATTGCAGTAAAGCAAACTGAAGAAGTTCTTAGCTGTTGTGTGTATATGTGGTTAAAGATAATAAAATGCTCAATGTAAAAAGACATTTTCTGCAATGAATTTAATAAGAACATTGATTTCAATAGTCAAAACAAAATGTCAAAATTAATCACCTAAAATCACAATGAAAATGTCAAAAAAAATCTAATGATTTTTTAACAGAATCTGAGCTTGTAATTTTGGGTAACCATAAAACAGATTCTTACACATATTTGATGGAGAGATAGTAAAAAATTATTTCACGTTGCATATAACTGAACTGAATTTGAAGGTTTAAGGAAAGGAAAAGTTTGTGGCCTTGCCACATAAATATAAGAATTAGTATCAAAATTAAAATTTTCATAATATAAGTAAATAATAATTTTATACATTTTTCACACATGAGTCAATAAGCAGATTAATTACAATTAACAGTGTTACATAAATGGGCTACAAAAACTACAAGAAAAATCTGAAACATGTTTTGTTGATACAGGTGAGCATCTCCAATTCAAAAATTCAAAATCCAAAACTTTTTGAGCACTGACATGATGCCACAAATGTAAACTTCTACACCTGGCCTCATATGATGGGTCACACTCAACATGCAGTCAAAACTTTGTTTTATGCACAAAATTATTAAAACATTATATAAAATTACATTCAGGCTATGTGTATAAGGTGTATCTGAAACACAAATGAATTTTGTGTTTAGACTTGTGTCCCATCCCCAAGATATCTTATTATGTATATGCAAATATTCCAAAATCCAAAAAAATCTAAAATCTAAAACACTTCTGGTCCCAAGCCATTTGGATAAGGTATACTCAACCTGTACTGATAAATCTAGAGTTGTCTTTTAATTTGTGAAATATTTCTTTGCATTAGTTTGATATAATTAATACTGAGCTGGAATAAAATTAATAAATTTACTGAAATTAGACAGATGTAGTTTTAAAACTAATATGCTTTTATTTCAACATGTTAAAGTCAAATCAACTTTTCTAAAACATATGCATCAGCTTGGAAAATGTGGATGCAACTATTAAAAAATGCTTTCTTAATACTTGGTTCAGTCATTGGAAAACTTAAGTACATTTGGAACAAATTGGATAGAGAATATGTAAATGTACTTGTTCACCTGCAAATTTTATGAAATATTAACACAGATCAAGTATTTCTGATGAAAATTTAGTGGCTTAACTGAGATGTGAAATCAGTATAAAATGTGTCACAGATTTTGAAGATTTGGCACTGAAAAAAGAAAGCAAAATATCTCAAGTTGAAATTAAAATATGTGGGATATATAATATATTATTAAAATTAGTTTTGATATTTTTTCCACTTTTTAAATTTGGCTATTAGAAAGTTTAAAGTACATATGTGGCTCTCATTTCTATTGCAAGGTGCTTTCATAGAAAATGGAATAAATTGCATTATAAAAATACATAAAATATATTTTGTGTTTATGTGAAACACATTTTCTACTTGTCCTAGTTTCAGATCCTAGAAGAGTAGTCAGAAAAACTCTTCTAAAAGCCACATCTATAGTTTAAAAAAAAATTGAATAAAGTATCACTTTAAAGGGTCATATTTTTTGCTATAAATTGAGTTATTTAATTCAAAGTATGAAGGTTGATTGTAATTTCTGTGTCAGTGGTCTATTGATTTTAGTGGTGGTATGACCAACAAAAGCATAATACAGTACTTTAGAATTAAAATATGTGTAGTGTTTATTCAGATATAAAACATGTTCCTAGATAAAAAGTTAAAATTCCATCAAAATGTTAAAGATTGAAGAAGCTAGAATTTAAATCCATTCGCTAGTGACCTTTGATGAATTTATCCTTGCACATGAAATTTTACCTAGCTGAAATGAATTTTATAGGGTTTCCAAATGACTACCCTATTTGCTTCAGATGTCAAGATGGTCTCCCATTGTTCCAAACATTTTAAAAGTCAACGTAAACGCTTTTCACCAGACAAAAGGTTTGTTGAATAAATAAACCACGTCTTAAAAAACACATAAACTTCAAAGATATTTATGAAATGCATGTACCTTGTCAGAAAATAATACATAGAAATGCTTCTATTAAATTAGTTGTGGAGTAGAATTTTTGTTTGCCTGATTTTGCCAATATTCAAACTCACAGCTTTATACATGACCAGGTAGAAGACATAAGTAAGCTTCCGGATATAATTGTGAGTAGTCACTTTCAGATTCACAAATCACTGTTTGATGCCATTTCCACTATTTCAGATTTTAGGAATTTATTTTCACAACCATTCGTTTTGACAATTCATAGAAATTTAGAGTTGAAAATCTTGAAGATTACTTTGTTCAATCCCCTTATTTTAATGATAGGGAATTTGAGGCCATCGGATGACAGTAATACTTCATTAGTCAATTAAAAGAGGAAACAAAACATAAAAAACTATTTTCCAGGGGCTGATATTTTTCCTAATAAACATTTTATTCTCTTTCTCCACACTCTTTTCTTTATATTTCTTCCCCTTTTAGGATAGATTGAATTTTTTCATCCAGGGCGAAAAGTAATTATTGTTAAGAATGGTAGCTGAGGGACTGTGGACTAAGCAAAATGGAAATCCCTTTTCCTTGTGGACATGCTAACATACTGTCCCTTGAACAACAGAGCATACTGCCACTGATCTTTTTCTGGGGGATTGGCCAAGTCATACAGAGGAGAGAGATTTCTCTGTAATTCCAAAGCCACCTTGTCTGTAAAGTCTCCAAGATAGAGGACCTTCTAGTTATTATATTAATATCATATTGATATATGTAGTATGTCTAGTCATGTTTTTTGTCTGTTTGCTTTTCTTCGTTTATTTAATGGCAGTGTTCCATCTCTAATGCTCTGAAAAAAGAATGGCCACAGCATTTGAGCAATAGTTAAGTTTAGTTCAATCTAGTCCTTTGCTTAAAATTTCCAAATCTGCTTTTCCTTGATCTGTAGCACACCTCCAGAGTGCTCACAAGTATACAGTAAGACATTTGATACTTATTCAAACAAAATCTTTCATTTGATGTTTTGTACTTTATTCGAAATACTACAATAACAGGCTCTTTCTTGATTCTTGTAAATTAAAAGCAAAATGTCAATAATGGTACTCAAAACCTGTAGGAAACTTTTGTTCTTTGGGATATTTGAAGACATCCCTCTTTGCTTCCCAAGGAAATCCAATAATTCTTCAGATGCTACGTTGGTCAGCTTGAAGAACGCTGATAACATCTTGAAATATACTGTGGAACTGGACAGAGTTTTAAGAATTTGTATTTTGCCTTTATTTAAAACAGCAAAAGTGAAAAGCTGTCAGTAGGCATCTACCAATTACAGTAAATAGGAGGCAAACTTGTTTAAAAAAATCAGTATTATCAAATCAATCTAAGACAGAAGATGACCCTGCAGATAAGAAAATCTGAGGTTTTCTTCTTATCAGTGAAAAAATTTTAAGAATTTCTGAACAAAATCATCCATGCTTCACTTAGGTTATTTAGGCATTATTTAAAATGCATATAAATGCAAAATATATGCATATATGACTACATTAACTTATATACTTGAGTCTATTGCCCAGTCTACCATTTAGATCAAAATCTTAAAAAATATAAAAAGAGTACACATGCTTTTAAATTTGCTCTGATTGCAAGAAAAGTCTCAGATGTGGATTGAGCATTGGCATGAACTTAGCTGGTTGGCATCAGAGCTAGTAACAGGTGGCATAGTAAGCAGTAAAATTGCCAAGGCAGAACTGTGTGTATTTCCTGCATTATCATCTTAATCTTTTTTTAGTAAGCATAATTCTGGTAATTAGGAGTGCTTTTTTGGTTTTGCTTTTTTTTTTTTTAATGAGAGCCCAAAAGCACAAGAATATTTATTTCTTTTTGTTAATAGTTTAGTTCATAAAGAAGGTTTTTTATCTATCGTATCAGAATGATTATGGTGACATTTGTGTATCCTATGGTAGTATACAAGTCCCTATATATGTATCACTTTATTTTCGCCACTACAAGGCATGAATCTGACACCTCCAAAGAACAAGACATCAGATTATATTAGTGACTTCTATCGTCACCTTACTTCCTCATTGATGTGCATTTGATTTTTAAAAATGTTGCACCATTTTTTCAATGGTCCATCTACTAAAATTTTATTAGTCCAAATGATTACTGCTACAAGTATGTAGAAAATATTTTCTATGTAATATAACTTCTTGAGATTTTCTCTGCAACAATATTATTTGTTTGGATTTTGACTTACAATGTGCTTTATAATTATTGTTTGAAATTTACATTGGTATTTAAATTAGAAGTGCAAGCAAAAAAAATTTTCATAACAGTATGATTCAAATGAATGTTTGTTATTAAGAAAAATGTAGATGCTCATTTTATTTTTAAGTTTAATAGTAAAGACCAATAGTTATGTAGTGTGATCATGAAAACAATATGGGTTTGGGATTTAGATAAAGTCTCCTTTATATAATTCACTTATTGCTAAACTATACCTGAATAAAGGGAGAAATAGTGTCTACTGAACAAGGTTGTGATGAAAATTAAACGTTTCCTTTTGTGGTTACTTTTGAAGACTTTCTTACTGAGGGTGGGCTGTCCCCCACGTAAATGGTTCTTTTTGAGACAAACCAGGCCTGTCCCATTGGTTTGTTTATAATGGCCATCCTCTCCTGAAGTCTCTTCACATTGCATATCTGTGTCCAAATTTCCCTTTTTTTAAGACAAAGCCAGTCATATTGGAGTAGAGTCCATAATAATGACTTCATTTTAACTTGATTACCTCTGTAAAGACCTGTCTCCAAATAAGATTACATTCTGAGATATTGGGGGTTAGGACATCAACATATGAATTCAACCCATAACTAACACCAACAGAAAAGAATTTAACCCTCTTAAAAAAAAAAAAAACTCATAATTTATGTAAGGTACACTTTATGTATGGATTCTTCAGTAACCAGGAAGACTTGGATGCCAATTAAAGTTTTACCTCCACCAGCGAAGACAAATGGGTGCCTACTGGAGTTAAATCTCTCTTTTGGAGTCCTGTTGAGATTTGTCATAATCCACATCTTCCTTTTTCCTTCACTGTTTTATTTTTTTTTACTCTCATTGAAATATATTTCTATTTTTCCGTCTCTGTCTCTTTGTAAATCGGTTGTATCTTGTAAGAGTTTAAATTTTCCATTTTGGAGAGTAAGTTAAATATAAAATACTAGTATTTAAACTTGCATGAACATTTGGCTCATATCCACATTATTGGTCTTAGTGACATCCAGTGGCCGTGACAGGTCAGTGGCAGGATTTCAGATCTTTCTAGAAGTGTCTTTACTATGTACTCCTTTTCTGGAACATAAGACAAGGAATATATTCTTCAGCCACTGGTTATTTTAACATAATTGTAATAAAGTATCCCCTGGGCTTTTGTAATTCATAAACTGAGCTACCTTTATATCCAAAAAATAAAGATTATTACATTTAGTTTTATTTTACTTCACTTTTGTTAATGATTGTCTCCCATCACTTAAAAATGTTTAACCTGAAAAAACTATTTAAAGAGAAGTTCTTAACAGACAAGGTTTATACCATTGAATAGTATTTTGTTTTCACACATCTTTAAATTAGAATACTATTATTAAAATATAATTATCAAATATACTATTAATGGCATGTGATTTTCTTTTTTTTTTTTTCGTATGGACATACAAGCATGTGCTTTTCTAAACAATCAATATTGTTCTTTCTACGTTCCTTTGAGGTAAAGATCATAATATGACATATTTCATTAGAATGTAGTGAAGAAAGTTTGTGCTGGACATGATTATTAAGGTCTGAGTAGGCCCCAGGTGCTAAATTCGGAGACTGAAGACTCAGACTGCTGCTCAGTTAAAGAAAAAAAAGAAAAGAGTCCACAAAATGTAGGTTGCAAATTTTTGTGCATTGAGGCAAGTTATTTAGTTCTTTAGGCAGTTTCTGATAATAACAATGCTGATCTATATTGTGGTATTAAGGTAAGAACTACAAATAATGATTGCCTTGTACTTTGTAGTTTAAAAAGTCAATCATGCAAATTTGCACATGCATGCATCCTATAGGGAGTTGGGAAGTAAATCTTTCTCTCTTTCTAAATAATAGCAAGGTAACTCGTATTTGGCCCCTTTTGTTATACAGCACAAAGCTGTGAATCGTGGCATCACAGAACAGGCCATAGAGTACTGGCTCAATGCATACTTGCAGTGAATACAATTTAAGAATATGGAACATAATTTCACTGGGAAATTGATATACACATACAAAATCTCTTAAAAAGTGGTTCAGTGTGGTATATAATTAAACGCTAAGCTCTAAGAGAGGGATAGAAATAGAAGAAAATGGCAGTGAGTCACAGTAGCAAGTGAAAGCATTTTGGAGAAAGCAGTGCCAGTCTTAAAAGAAGCAGAGGTATTTGATTATCAAGGAAAGAATAAAGAAAAGGAGAAAGGAAGCAGTTGAATTTAGGACAGGGGACGTGGATAAAACCTGGAACTGAGACACAGTATGTGGGAACAGTGAGGAAAAAATTCCAACTACAGGTGCAGCTGTTTGGAGGCGAGCAGGACACTTGGCTAACAAGTTAGGGTGGCCAGTTGATTCGTCCCTTGACCAAAGTCTAAGGAGCCAGATGTCCAAGAGGAACAGGGAGTCCTTACTAGACAACTTATTGAGTGTTCAATGATATGATACAAACAGCATCAAAAAATTTTTTCATCTATTAGTTGTTGAAACAAAGTTGCACCGTGTTCCTTGTCAGGTGACCATTAGAAAAAACAAGGCACAATCTCATGAAAATTTAGTTGCCAGCGTTGGAGAGGAAGGAGGATTTAGAATCTCCAAAGCACTACATGAGCGTGGTGATTGGCAGCCTGAGGAAGGAGCAGGTCAGCCACCCGTCAAAAGCCATCTGAGATATTGACACTGTGAACGGTGCCTTCTGTGAAAGAAAAGGGGAGAAAAGCTGGGAAGGGAAATTTCTTTTGTAGAAAGAAACAAAGCTCAGGCGTATTCACAGGAAAAGTCCCGGGGAGAGCCAGAAGTACTAAGCACTGGAGTCAAAGGGGAGAAAATTATAGTGCAAAGCCCAGACAAGGCAGCTACGGCCTCACAGAAATAATGGAAGGTGGAAGCCAAAGATTCAGCTTGGGCCAGGAATGAGGTGGGGAGCGGAATGGTTGGGATAGGAGAAGAAAAGTGAAACAGAAAAGAGCACAGAAAACTAGAAAAAGGAGGATATAGATGTCAAGAAAATTAAATGTTTTTTCAATGACATAGATATAACTGTGGCAGAGAAATCAAGGAGAATTAACACTGAAAACGGGCATTCAGCTCAGTCAGGACAGGAAGAAAGGAGGGCACCGGTTCTGCCAGCACTAACTTCAGAGAAAGCGTTTTCACGAAGCAACTGGGTCCCCATCTAAATTTTGAAAAACTGAGGAGGAAAGATGTTAGTGAGGAAATTCATTAATTGAGTTAAATAAAACCATTCATACAAAGAGACCGATGAATAAACAGGAATGGAATGATAGTAAGAAAGAAAAAGCAGGAAGAAGTAAAAATTTCACTTTGATAGAGGAAACTGAGCCATTATTCAAAGCAGAAAGAAAGAAGCCCAAAGTGGGGAAAGGGAAGGATTAAGACAGAGTAGGATAAGGCCAAAGGAAAGGCAGTGACGAGCGGCGTCTGAGAAGTTCCTTCGTAAGTGCGAAGAGACGAAAGCAAAGGAACATCAGATATCCATTTGCAACATCAGACGTTATCTTTTCAGAAAAGGGTATGTCTTGCTCTGAGATTTGAGGGAAAAATACATAATGATAGAGGCACAGATAGATTGAATTAAAGGTGAGAAACCTAATGGAGTGGAAGGCTTAAAGAAATAAAACAAAGCCTGAAAAGTTTCCGTGGAAAATGATCCAGGGACTCAGTGAGGATAAGTAGGAGCGTTGAGCAGGAGAAGCCGCCAAGTCGAAGCCGCAAGCAGGCTCTACCCGGGAGCCAGCTGCACGCAGCCGCGCGGTCTCCTCCAGCAGCTCTCTGCAGCCTGGGAGCAGAAGGCTCACCGTGGAGCCATCCAAGGCTGGAGTTGGAGAGGGTCCTCCAGGGGGTTCAAAATGCTGTCGAGCAGAGCACCGAAGCAGCTGACCACTTCATACGAGGCGGAAAGGACTCAAGTTTGGTCCAACAAAAGAAGGCTGATCTTAGCAAAATAGGGTTGAGATAAGTAATGTTTTATTTCCTAGTCAAAGCAAAAAGCATTTTTAAGAGTTATGGAGGAGGACGAGATAAGAGAATGAGCAGAAGAGTTGGATTTGTCACTTCAGAGTGATTGAGAGCAGTATTTTATGACAGGGAGTTAGTTCCACATGTGGCGGAGGTGGCTTTGCAATATTAACCGTGAGGTCAAGAGCTCTGATAAGTTAAGAACTTGGATGCGAAAAAAATGTCATTTTGGATGAAAGAATGAAACAGTGAAGAGACAGGCCAAGGGCTGGAGTCTAGCAGTTTTGGTAAACAGAAATTTTTTTCTTAGAACAGTGGTTCTGAAAGCGTGGGCTTCAAACCAGCAGTGGCATCTATAAACCTGCTACAAAGGCAATTTTAGGGGCACCACTGAATCAGAAACTCTGAGGAGCAGGCTTATCAATCCATGCTTTTTTTAATTTATTGTTGTTGTATATCTTCAAGGTGTACAGCATGATGCTTGATGTACACATACATTGAAATGATTACTACAGTCAAATTAACATATCCATCACCTTCCCATGTTTTAACAAGCTCTTCAGGCGATTTGATGCACACTTAAGTTTGAGGTCAACTATCTTAGAGAACAGAGCAAAAAGGGTGGAAAGATTAGACCAGGGCCATTTAAAAACTGGAGTGGCCAGGCAGAGTGGCTGATGCCTGTAATCCCAGATTGGGAGGCCAAGGCAGAAGGATCATTTGAGATCTGGAGTTTATGGTCAGCCTAAATAAAATAGAGAGAGCACATTTTTACAAAAAAAATATATATATGTGTTACATATATATATATATGCAATATATATATAAAACTAGCCAGGTGTGGCAGTATGTGTCTATAGACTACAGCTGAGACAGGGAGTCTGAGACAGGAGCATCACTTGAGCCCAGGAGTTTGAGGTTGCAGTGAGCTAAGATGACACCACTGTCCTCATACCCAGGCAACAGAGTGAGACCCCCATCAACAAAAAAAAAATTGGAGAGAATGTGTTTTTTTTTTTTTTAAACATGGCCAGAGCAGAGAGAATGTGGTTTGATCAACATTCTGACATGATCAGCACAGAAATAATAATAACTGCACAATAAATACTTATTTAATCCTTTTGTATTTTATAAGTTTCTTTCAAATATATTATGGAATTTATTTTTTAAATGAATGCTTTGTGCATTTATTTCTGTGTGCATGTTATACATAAATAAAACATGTAAATATTACATATTTGCACAAAAATTCTAACTTGGTATCTCAGAATAATGGCAACATTGTTGGTTTTTTTTTTTTTAATTTAAGGCAGATGATGACTTTGTTCCATGGAGTTAGGAATATAGAGGAGGACTCTGAGAACTCTCAGAGTAAAGGATTATCTAGAAAAAAGTGTATTCCAAGGACAGCAATGTTTTTAAGATGATATAATGAAAAGAAGAGCAATCATTTTAAAGCAAAGGGGAGTTCTACCTAAATTTAAAATGCGGTTCCAGGGGGCACAAATGTATAAGGTCAGCAAGAGAAAAGACCTAAGGAAAGTAAATGTTACTGAATGAAATTTTCCAGATGAAAGATGGTTTCAGAAGCAGTGAGTTGTGGAGTATTTGGCTGAGGGGACAATGGGTTGGGATGAGGAGGTGAGACCCACTTTGGGTAGAGGAAGAAGAAAAGTTCTGAACCATATGGACTATATTTTATGACACATGACAATGGGCTTTGGAGTCAAAATGAGGTTTGAAATCTAGTACTAGCATATAAGAGCCACGTGACTTTGAGGAGATCACTTCCCTGATCCCTCCTCTTTGAGGAGATCACTTAGATTCCTTCTTGATAAAATAAATATTTGAACTCCTGCTTTATTGAGCTGATGTGAGAATAAAAAGGAATGCTGGATATACCATCAGTGCCCAGTGCTTGATAAATGTAAATGATTCATGTACTTCCCTATCCCTCCCTCCCTAAAACTGTTAAGTTCTCAGTGATAGGAGAACACAGAGCTATGTTCAGTATATTGTGAAGGGAAATTAATGTATGTGGGTTTAGAAATTAAATATTATGGTGACAACTTTTGTAGAGCTGGCACTAATTTCGGCTACTCAAAATAAGAACAAAAAAAAATGTAGCTTTCTAAAATCTAATATAAGCCACCTAGTGCAACAGGTATAAGGGAATATATTCTTTTTAATGGAAACATTTAAGCTTTGAGAGTATTTATTACTCATATGGTAAATCTGTGTCTAATGGGGCCCAGGCTGTTCTCTACATTGGAGGTATGGTAGTAAACAGGCAGGCTATGGCTACACCCTCATGGTGCTCAAGTTCACATGCAGAAGACTGATTAACTTTTTAAAAAATTTTAAAAATAACTATGATAATTACATTTTTATACAAATCTCATAAGGCAGGGGGAATAGAATGCCTGAAGGGACATGGCACTTAAGAAGGTAGTGATGGCTGATAGAGCAGAAAAATGTACAACAGGTAATGAATTATCTGATAAAACAATTCAGTTGTAATTTATAAATTTGTGTTATGTATAAATTGCCTTGGAGGACTCACAAATCCTTTTCTTTTTCTTTTTTTATTGTAATAGATCTAGGGGGTACAAGTTGAATTCTGTTACATGTATATGTTGTACAGTAGTATAGTCTGGGCTTTTGGTGTACCTATCACTTGAATAATGTACATTGTACCCCATAGGTAATTTTTCCTCCCTCCCTCTTTTGAGTATTCAATTTCCATTATTCCACTCTGTGTGCCCTTGTGCAGCCATAGTTTCACTCCTACTTATAAGTGAGAACACACAGAATTTATTTTTCTGTTCCTGAGTTATTTCACTTAGGATAATGGCCTCCAGCCATCCACATTGCTGCAAAAGAAATTATTTCATTGTTTCCTATTGCTGAGTAGTACTCCACGGCATATATACAAATATATATATGTGTATATATATATATATATATATATATGTATGTATACACACCACATTTTCGTTATCCACTCATCAGTTGATGGGCACTTAGGTTGATTCCATATCTTTGTAACTGTCAATTGTGTTGTGATAAACATACTAGTGCAGGTGACTTTTTAATATAATGCTTTCTTTTTCTCTGGGTAGATACCAAGTAGTGGAAATGCAGGATCAAATAGTAGGTCCACTTTTAGTTCACTGAGAAATTGCTATAATTATCTTCATAGAGATTGTACTAATTTACATTCCCACCAATAGTGTGTAAGTGTTCTCCTTTTACTCATCCATGCCAAAGTCTATTATTTTTCAACTTTTTAGTAATGGCCATTCTAATTGGAGTAAGATAGTATCCCTTTGTGGTTTTAATTTGCATCAAATCCTATTCTAATTTTAGCTACATTAGCTCTCACCTCAGTTTCTTTATTTGAAAAATGATGACGTGAAATAGATCAATTCTCAAGTTTCTGGCAGTTCAAAAGCTCCATAATCCTATGTACGATCTTTACATAACATTTCTTACCGAAAAGCTAAAAAGTCTGAGGTCACTTAGAAAAAATAATCATTGCAGACATACAATTTCTCAGATGATTAGCAAATAAAAACTTCTCTAGGAGATTATTTTATGATTTTTCTCAGATTAGCTTTAGCACAAATGCATCAGAGTATATAATACTAAATATTACTAGGTAATTAATTCTATATCTGTTTTGTAGACCTCCATGAATTTGACTAATAGATTTATCCTGCTATAGAGAAGGCTCAGCCAATAGTATCCCATACTGGAACTCTAACTGTACCTGCTCTTCAGTGATAATTTTATGACAAATAATAGGAGAGTTTACCAACTGTTCACAGAAAAGAATTCAAAATTTCAAGAAATTCATGCAAAGTTTAGGGATGCTACATTTTAGCAATATAGAAAATAGTTTCAGGAAGAATAAATTATAAGTATAATCTATAATATAAATATGAGGTTTCTTTGTGGTTTTCTAAAAACAAAATTTTAGCAAATATGTGCTGAAGAATCATGACATGTTAGACATGTTATAATTTCCTGGTAATCACTTTATGAAAAAATACCAACCATTGTTAGATGATTTACATAAAAACAATTCACTGTGTCATTTGAATTTAATTATTCAAATGCCAGGCTAAATATGTTATCTAGAGAAATCTTTATAAAATTATAATTTCATTAGTAATTGTAAACAATGATTTTTATTATTTACTGTATACTTAACTGAATTCCTTAATAATTCCCTGTGACTGCCAGGATGGGATCTGACAATAACTAACAATGACTGAGAAGCTCAATATCAACATGAATTCAATTAGGAATGAGGAAACACATAGATGCCTTTGCACTCACCTACGCCTATATGGAATATAAATTTAGTGTGAATAAAGTTAATTAGCACATCTACTAAAATGACATTTATCTCAAAAACTATTTCAAAATTTGCTTAATTACAAAGGCAACATCTTTTTATATCAATGCACTCTGTGTGCATTGTGGAAAATTAAAAAAAAATTAGATAAATAATATCAAGAAAATAAAAATGCCAGATTTCAACCATTCACAGATTACCACAAACATACTGTAGATTATACTTTAGTGTAAAACCTTACAAATATTTTGCTATGTTTATATTTATGTATACACACACAGATATATTTTCATTTGCTTAATATCCACATTTCCTTATCAATAACTTTTCATCTTACCTAACATATAGTTAATATTTTAACTTCCCAAATTGTCCCAGAAATGGCTGATACAGTTGGCTTATCCAAGCCTGTACACACTTGGCATCTGTTTTTTATAGTCCTTGAATCTCTTCTTTTTAAATCCTTCTTTTTTATTTCTTTTGATGATATTGACTTATTCTTGGCTTACCAGTTATATTGAAGAATATTCCATCTTCTAAGGATATGCCATAGAGTAATTTAGCTTGTTCTTTTTTTAATTTAAAATTTAATTCTTAATGGTTGTTGGAGTAAGAATTTATCATACATGATGCAATACACATGATCACATCAGAAGACATCTGGATAACCCATCATTGACGACACTAAGATTAACCACTAAATTTAACTCATGATCACTTCTTTTCCCCCTCAGGACAGAGAAGTGGTCTTACTTCGGCATCTTTTAAATATCTAGTTTTCTATAAAAACTAATAGTCTTGGCTGGGCGCAGTGGTTCATGCCTGTAATCCTTGCACTCTGGGAGGCCAAGGTGGGTGAATCGCTCAAGGTCAGGAGTTTCAAACCAGCCTGAGCAAGAGAGAGACCCCGTCTCTACTATAAATAGAAATTAATTGGCCAACTAAAAATATATAGAAAAAATTAGCCAGGCATTGTGGCGCATGCCTGTAGTCCCAGCTGCTTGGGAGGCTGAGGCAGGAGG
Organism: Lepilemur ruficaudatus; assembly: GCA_963574885.1. Taxonomy (NCBI): domain Eukaryota; kingdom Metazoa; phylum Chordata; class Mammalia; order Primates; family Lepilemuridae; genus Lepilemur; species Lepilemur ruficaudatus. Next base: position 28,138 of record CAUYRT010071782.1, read on the forward strand.
ATTGCTTGAGCCCAGGAGTTTGAAGTTGCTGTGAGCTAGGCTGACACCATGGCACTCACTCTAGCCTGGGCAGCAGAGTGAGACTCTGTCTCAAAAAAAAAAAAAAAACTAATAGTCTTTACATTCGTTAATAACCCTTGGCAGAGTTGGTGTATAATTAGGAGTTGAGAATTGCTGCTTTTTTTAACACTCTAAATTCAGAATGTAAAATTAAATAGAATTATTGTGGTTATCACTTCTTGAGTGCTTACAAAGTGTTAGATTATGTGCAACAGGCTTTACAAGTACTGAGTCATTTAAACTTCGTAGCAATTCTGTGAGATAAGTAATACTTTGCCCATGTAGCCAATGAGGAAACTGAGACTATTAGAATAAAGCTATTAAAGAAGTTAAAACTTAAACAATGCAATAGAAAGAAAAAAAAATCTGATTTTTTAAATGGGCAAATGATCTGAGTAGACATTTCTCAAAAGGAGACATAGAAGATGTACAACAGTTTTATGAAAAAATATTCAACATCACTAATCACGGGGGAAATGCAAATTAAACCACAGTGAAATATCACCTCACACTTGTTAGAATGGCTGTTACTAAAACGATGAAAGATAAGTGCTGACAAGGATGTGGAGAAAAAGAATGCCTTGTACTCTGTTGGTGGGAATGTAAATCAGTGCAGTCATTATGGAAAATAGCATGGAGGTGCCTTAAAAACTAAAAATAGAATTACCATTTGACCCAACAATCCCGTCTCTGGATATATATCCAAAGGAAATGAAACCAGCATGTTGAAGAGATAGCGGCACTCCCATGCTCATGGCAGTATTATTTACAATAGCCGAAATATAGAATCGACCTAAGTGTGTATCAACAGAAGAATGGCTAAAGAAAATGTAGTGTATATATACAGTGGAATACTATTCAGCCATAAAAAGAAAGAAATGTTAATCTGCTTCACTAGAGTAACCATGGTACTGCCTGTATGTATCTGTGTGTCTATGTATATCCCTTAACATCATGTTGGAAACCTCAAATCTCAAATATACACAGTAAAATTTATTTTTTTTTAAAAAAAAGGAAATTAAATTATTTGTGAAAACATGTATGAACCTAAAAGACATTATGCTAAGTGAAATACGTCAGACACAGAAAGACAAATACATGGCCAGGCATGGTGGCACATGCCTGTAATCTCAGCTACTCAGAGAATGAGGCCGGAGGATCACTTGAGCCCAAGAGTTTGAATCCAGCCTGGGCAACATAATGAGACCTCATCTCAGAAGGAAGGAAGGAAGGAAGGAAGGGAGGAAGGGAGGAAGGAAGGAAGGAAGGAAGGAAGGAAGGAAGGAAGGAAGGAAGGAAGGAAGGAAGGAAGGAA
>CAUYRT010071783.1:0-29765 GCA_963574885.1 Lepilemur ruficaudatus
ATCCTCCTGCCTCAGCCTCCTGAGTAGCTGGGACTACAGGCATGCGCCACCATGCCCGGCTAATTTTTTCTATATATGTTTAGTTGTCCAATTAACTTCTTTCTATTTTTAGCAGACATGGGGTCTCGCTCTTGCTCAGGCTGGTCTCGAACTCCTAAGCTCAAGTGATCCTCCTGCCTCGGCCTCCCAGAATGCTAGGATTACAAGTGTGGGCCGCCATGCCTAGCCTGAAATATCTAGATATACCACTCTTGGCTACTATGGTTTTCAATAGTAATAATAGTCAAATAAGTTTTCACTTTGCCTTTTTTTCATCAAAACAACAAAATTCTGAACATCAGATCCAATCTGTGTCCACTCTTTAATGTCTAGCAGACTCTAAGTTTGAAATAGCTCTTTGGGGCATAAATTTGCTTTTCTTTTCATATGCAACCACACACCCACTATATTAAGAACCAGCAAGGGAAACTCCAAGGAGATCTTCTCTTGTGAATGCATGCCGCAGACAGTTCTCAGAAGAGTGACTGACTTCTATTGCTCTTTTCCTGGCTCACATTCCTAAGATAGTGCCAGAGCTCACCGTACCCAGATCGAAGTTGTTGGAATTGAACAGGAATTCCGGTAAGTAAAAAAATTCGGGAACAAGTTCCTTCACGTCCGCCATGTTGTGCTTGGATGCCGAGTACCAGGCCTCGCGGACGCTGTGGAACATCCGGTCTGCCAGGTCGAAGTGGCCGCCCTGCGGGCAGGAGGAGAAGGCGCCGCTCTGTTAGAGAACCGTTTGCACCTCACAGCTGCCGTCAACTGCCAGGGCTCGAAAATCCCAAGTACGTTTGGTGACGTGTTCAATTTCCCACTATCCTACATTAAATACGTGAAATTTTTAGATAATCACCAAAAGAAAATTAACCTAATTCTCTTTGGGGGTACTCCTTTACAGAGGGCTCTCCACGTATTTGTTTTATAATCAAAGTCAAATCCAAATGCAAATATTTCTAAAAATATTAGCTTACGTAGAGTGCGCAAGACTATAAACAAATATGAATTCTTCCACGGTTTGATGATGACATGTTAAGAAAAGATTCTAATACAAACCATCTACAGTTGGAAATATTCGAGTTATATGTTAATAAATGTTTGGCTAATTTTACAAATTAACATGACATGCAAGTTCTCATACCAACGAGAATTAAGTGGAGAATTAGGGAAGGTGATCAGAAAGCTACAGACTGATAAACAAACTCAAACAGAGAAGGGATTTCTTTTGCTGCTGCCCACCTTCCTCAGTCAGACCCCCCATGCTGCGTTTTAAGTGAACACGGTGCATTTGTCTCATGATGCCCATGGTGGGAAAACGCCGAAGCCCCACAATGGCTGCCACGGCCTGGCCTGTTTCCTTTCCGACTTCATCTCCTACCACTTTCCTCCTCAGTCCGTCCTGGACGTGTCGGGCTCCTTGCTGCTCCTCAAACCCGCCAGGCACAGCCTGGCCTCAGGGCCCTTGCCCAGGCCCTCCCTCTGCTTGGAGCACACTCCCCAGATCTCTGCTGGGGCGACTCCCTCACCTCCTTGGAGTTTCTGTCCACAGGGGACCTGCTCCGACCACTCTATTTAAAACCGCAGCCTGCCATCTCCCCCGACCTGTCCCCGTTTCCTCGAACTGCATTTTTCTGATAGATTTTATCATACTCTCAAACGCTGTATGATTTACGTATTTCTTATGTTTGGCTGTCTCCCTCAACGACATAGATAAGCTGCACAGCCAGGGCTTTTGTCTTTACTCATTGAAGTCTCTCCAAGTACCTGGAACAGTGCCTACCACATAGTACATCTGCAGTGAATACCTGCTGAATGAAAGAGCATGTGGAGAAAAGCAACGCTAATCGAGAAGACAGCAGATGAGTTAGACTACATCACTCTTGTGTTGAAAAAAACACGTGTTGAACTCAAGCACTTAGGGCTGGTGAAAGTGTATGCTCCTTATTTATTTGACTAACGGAGCCTGGCATTTGTTTACTTGAAGTGAATTCTAGCTTATTCATCCGTTTTCGGTCCAATGGAATTCTACTTTAATTCTGTCTGACTGCTCTATCACTACAACTTCACAGGGCTTCTTGGAAGGCAAGATCATGGCATTTTAAAAAGTCACATTTTAAAAAGACAGCAGGCTTGAATGAAATGGAAACATTTCAGATTTAAAGTTTTACCTGTAGCCTTAGGAATATCTGTGTGAAGGGCTCCATCCTGACCAGGTAGGAGGCTACAATCATCGCAGATGAGTAGTGGGTCCCGTAGTGATACGCGGGAGTCTCTCCTGTTCAAGAAAATTAGACATAATTGAAAACAGAAAATATGAAAAATAAAATTGGCATTAATTTATAGCACGTGTGGTAACTGTGACACTGAATGCAGTTAGCACTGGCGATGTAGTAGGAAAGCCTCATGACGACACCACTATCCCTCTTTTATAAATCTGGCAGTAACGCAAAGTGAGTACAAATCAACAGCCTTTCTCCCCAAACCCAGCACATCCACCGACCGCACGTTTTGAAGCCTGTTGTAACACTTAACCCTTAACAGCGAATCATATTCCACTAAAGCAGAATATTGACTTACAGCTACTTTTTATCAGGTTCTGGCTTTGAAATTATAGCTTTCTCTAAATTGCTGTCTATGAATATTACACAATTTTATGTATTTTTATCGTTTATTTTCCTTGGCAGACAGTGACCAAAAAGAGCCCACACAAGAATATTAACAGGCTTGGGCTTAGGTTTTTTTTTCTTCTTTGTTTGGCTTGTTTGTGGGGAAAGACAATAAACATTAAACATAATAAATAAGTAAATTATATAGTTTTAGAAGGTAGTCATTTTTCTATTTTTTTTTTTTTAAATGCAAAAGGTTTCCCCAAAAAAATGCCTCAATAAAATTGAGAGAGAGTCACTAAATGAAAGTGTGGTTCCCGGACTACGTGTGATGACAGAGAGGGCAGGTTATGGTGGGAAATTTCTGCCCTATGCGTGGCAGACATGCTTAGTTTTCTGCCAGAATTCTTGACAAGCCGCCTAAAAATGCCTTCTAAGCGTGCCGTAAGCTGGCAGGCAAAACCTGTACATGTGCACATATAACACATGTCCATACAATGACACATAGGCAACTTGAGGAAGGATGCAGGAATGTCAGACAACTCAATTGGTTCCTTTTGAAACTTAGGTACAAAGTCCAGGACAGAAAAAGTCACCTACCGTTGGGATCCTCCCAGTCTTTGTATCGCTTCTTATACTGAGCCAGTCGTTCATCTGTCTGTGCCCCCATTGGCTTAGCCAAGTTTCTAAATGTCTTGGGATTAGTAAGATCTACCTCCTAAAATACAAAACGAGGGGGCAAGGGCAATGTACGTAACCTTAACATTTGTACCCCCATAATATGCTGCAATAAAAAGAAAAAAATAAATTAAAAAAAATACATTAAAAAAACAAAACAAAAAAAACAAAACGAAACCCAATTCCAGGTTACTCTCAACTCTCTATCCTTGCCGACATAGATACAGAGGCTTGCAGTGGACAATGATGATTTATAATGTCCTGGGATCTGTGGGGTCAGACTGGCAGAACTGACCTCCAAACCCATCCTCTGTACCTGTTTATCCACACTTTCCAGACAGGCACATAACCATTTGTTAACTGACTCAGTCTTAAGACAACTGCTTTGGAAATTATGTGTTTCACAGAGAAGGCAGGCACTCAGGATCCAGGTGTGCGGTGAGGGATAAGAGGGAAAATGCTTCCAAGTCTAGACAAAAGCTCCAGTTCATCCTTATCCCCCACCACTCCCATAAATGGAGAATCAAATCTCCTTTCTGTGTCCAGCTACTCCCTTGCCCCTTCCCGGTCTCCCTCCAACTTTGCTTCCGAGCATTTTCTTCTTAGAGGTGATCTGAAAGTGGTATGAACCAGAGCACTCAGTAATTCATTCGCCTCTAAAAGACAACATCATACCAAGTCAAGTGACTTCCAAATGAGATAGATTCTTTTCAGTCTACCAGAAAATATTTTTAAAAGCTCGTCTCTATGTGGAAACAACCCAAGTGCCCATCAATCCATGAGTGGATTAATAAAATGTGGTATATCCGACGATGGATGCAAATTAATCAGCACTTAAGGAAACTGAATAGACATTATGAATTAACATCCAATACCCAATAAGTGGGTCAATTATACAAACTTTTTATACATCCAAGCTAAAACGTCTCATCTTTTTGAAATCAGTGCCTGTGCCTATTGAGAATACTAAACTACAAAGCAAATAAAATATTTAGGCAACTGCAGTATTTTTAAATTATGTTTGAAAGCATGTTCCACTTCGGGGCAATGACTTGAGATTTACCTCTGAGTCGTAATCTGCAAGGATCCAGGGGAAGACAGGGTACTGCATGAGATCGTTGTAGGATCTGCCGGCCAAAGTGTTCAAGTGCATCAAATACTGGAAGTTGCTGATTTCACCTCTCTAAGGAGAGACAAAGATTCATTTTTGGAGCAATCAATCAATCATTTCCAACACGTTCACTTTTTAACATTTATACGCAAACTGAGGTAAAGGACAGTTTCTTTTAACAGCTTTCAGAACAATGAAACACTTTTTACCTTAAAAGAAAACATTTTCTCCCTGGTATACATTTTATGGATCATTATTAAAGTGCTTTTAACTGTATGACTTACACACCATCACCGCAAATTACTAAGGAAGTGGACGTATTTATTAAGCTTACCTCCCATCTCTGAGTCACAGACTTCTCTCCAACCAAAGTGCTAAGCAATCCAGATCTAAAAAACAATGCATGATGAAATAAATTGTAAGCAACATAGTTTTAAATCTGAGCAATCATCAGGTTGGAAAATTTAAGTCACCTGGACCAGGAATTTTTTCACACTGTGGAGGATCTATTTATTAGTGGGTCACAAAATGAGTTCAGTGGGTTATGATCAGCATTTTGAAATGTGAAATACCAGAATTGAACTGAAGAAAACAGAGAACATCAGAAGGCATCACATATAGTAAGGGAAAGTGTTTTCTGTGGATTTTGTCTGAGTACTTAGGACCTTGTGCATCTTGGGATGATATTTAGTATATATGTCTTACTGTAGAGGTCATGGTCAAAAGAGTTGGAAAAACATGGGTCTAGTTCAACCTTCTAATTTTTTACTATAATCCCTATGTAAACAGATGCAAAGACATTTAATTGGAATAACTGAAATATTATTCAATATTTTGTACATAGTAGGTACATAGTACATCTCCTCCTAAAAGAGACATTGAATAAATGAAAACATGAGTATTCTGTGACAGTAAAGACGTTGCTGTCTAGGTCATTTAAAACTCACACGCTACTTTTTTGGATAGCAGACTTTCTTGGAATGTTATAAAACCCTATTTAAGATTTATCAGCTCTGTAATATTGATAATAACTGGTCATGGAACCAGGAAGAAAAGTATTTAGCTATATATTTTATTATCTGAAAGGAAATCAATAGATTTGTAAGCCTTAGGTAATAAACACATCCAGATCAATAGTACAGCTACTACTTTCCACTTCTAGATAAATTATTTCAATCAGACAAGAAGCTGAACATGCAAGATACTCTCTTTGGAAAAACAGCCATGATTATTCCTCAACTCCATGAGAAAGGGGACAACTGAAGTGGAAGATTGGAAAGTTGGAAATTAATTTCTATTTCTTGCCCCTGAGCTCTGAACATTTCTTTAAGAACTGCCAACTCAGCAGAGGGCAGCAAGAACAACGAAATAGCAAGTTTAAGATCCTCTAGGCAGGAAAACTAGCAATGTGCTTACAAGCAGAGAAAAGGCTCATTAGGAAAATTTTCACTTCCTGTATTTATGTTAATAACAACACAAATGATTAGGAACCGGACATGTTTCTGAGGTTCACAAAAGCAAACAGCTAGCATCTGTATTTGCTGAGCTTTGGCTAATGAAAAAATAAAAACAACAACTTAAGGAGAAATACACAAACTTAACATATTTAGATATACACAGACTGGAATCAAATTTCATTTAAAAGTTATACAATCCCTAGTAAATTTTTAAGTCATTTTCTAGCATGTTTAAATAATTAAATTACAGCTCCAAAGCAGGGCTTCTTTCTGGTGGATCACAAAGGGCTACCAGTTACTGAGTGACGTAAATGGAGCTGGGTCTATGGATTCTGGAAGTGGCTGTATCAGCCAGAAGGACTTTCTAAGATCAAAAGCAGCTATAAAGAGCACAAAGGAACCACTGATAGGTTTGAATACATAAGAACAGAAGTTTAAATTTAAATGTGAAAAAACAAAATTAGGAGGAAAACGGGGCAATCTGCAACAAATGTTGACAAGCAAAGGAGAAACACTTTACTATAGAAAACCCCACAGAAATTAATAATAGGAACTCAAAGGAAAAAACGGGCAAAAGATATGAACAATTTACAAATGATGATTTAAAATGGCTAACAAACATGCACAGAGCTCAAGCTTACTAATTAAAGAAATATGCATTTAAAAAATTAGAAAGCATTGTATAAAATCAGTAAAAATAAAAAATTAATACACAAAGCTGGCAAGTATCTATTGAGACAAGCAAATTTATCAACTCACTCATGGTGGAATATAAACTTGTATAGTTTATGGTTATCAGGTTGGCTCTGTATATAAAGAGCCTTAAATAAATACCCTTTATTTTACTGAAAGGACTCTACGCTAACAAAATAATGAGGAATTACGTTTCTAGTATTATGATAGGAAAACCTAATAAAGATGAAATATCTCAAGTAAGAGAATGCTCGATATATATCTGGTAAATAGGTGGCAAATAAAAGTTATGATTTCTGAAGAACATTTTAAAGGCAGGGGGAAATATTTCAATATAACACTGAATGGAAGAAGCAGGATAAAAATGTGTATTTAGAGTATATAAACTCGATTATGCACACAGCAATACATACTTGCTGAAAAAAAAGGTAATTGATCAAAATGTGGGCAGTGATTTGACCTGACTGACTACGCATGCATTTTTCTTTTCTTCCTTTTAGTTTCCAGTATTTAAATATTTTCTGCAACCACGGGGGGGCGGGGGGGTGGGGGGCATTCATTAAAAATGTTAAATAATACTGTCCAGGTATAAACCATCCTAATTTCGTTATTAAATTGTAATGTACAAGCAACAAACCACCTACCCCTGCTCCACACTTGTGTTCGGTCGTTGTCCAGATACGGATTCTGAACTGTCAGTTAGAGATGGCACTACAGCCAAAAACCTGGAAAATTTAAAAATAGCATAAAATTGCAAATGAAACCTCAGTCAGGATTTAATGGAAGCTTAAGAGACCATGATTCATTTAGATCTTCACTGTTGCAGCTACCCTCCCATCACCCAGTAAACGGCAGACAAGGGCAATGTACAATAATTACAACTAATAGAGCACCATTGGTTATAAAAAAATGGTAAGATGATGACTTCCAAAACCAACCATAAAGGCCTACAACAAAATCTATTATTTTGAATTTTCCCATATGCTGCCACACTGTCAAAAGAAAAAGACCTGCAACATTGATTTGCAGGACTTGAGTCAACTTAATGAAGTCCTAAAGAGTCATTAACAGCCAGAGATTCACACGGCAGTGAGTGATGACGACAGCTAAACAAAAGATAGAACACAAACATCGCTATGTAAGTAAAGACACAAGATAGAACCTTTACGTGACACTGTTCTAAGTTTTCTTGCAGAGTGGCTCACAATGTCAATATAAATTTTTAAAGGCAAAAGAGAACTATGGGAAAATTCCTGAAATGGATTTTTGGCAACTGAAATTTCTCAAGAGAAAAACAAACTCATCTCCTTGTAGCAGCTTCTAATTATGAAAAACAAATAATTTCCTAGTGTTGAAAACAGTATCACCTTTAGAAATTAATAAATCAGATAAGGAAAAGTGAATTTCAGTCACTTTCCTTAGCCCTTCCCACATGTGAAAGGAGTTCTGAATCACCAGTCAGTACCCACGGGCACTGCATTTCAAGAACCACCCCCGTTTCCCACGTGCTATTACTGTACTGCAGTGCTAAGCAATGTTGCATGGTATGAGTTACTCCTCCGGGAAGTAATTTGAAATACAAAACTTCCAGACCATTATCGTAAGTGAAGTATCTCAAGAATGGAAAAAACAAACACCACATGTACTCTCATTAAACTGGAACTAATGATGGGCACACGTGCACAGAGGCAAGTAAAACTCAGTGAAAATCAAACAGGGGAGAGGAGGGGGAAGGGAAGGGACAGAAACCTATCTAATGATACAGTGAACACTATTCACGTGACAGGCACACTTAGAGCCGTGACTCAAGCACTACAAAAGCGATCCGTGTCACAAAAACATTTGTACCCCTTTAATATTTTGAAATTTAAAAAAAATAATAAAAAAGTTCCCCTAATAGAGAGATGGCTAGGCTCTGCACCACCCTTCAAAGAACAAGAGAATGCCTCTCATCTCTGTAATCAGTTCAGAAAAGGCTTAGTATCCACATCCCCAATAGAAATATCTTCAAGCACCATGGATATGTCCTGTTTTTCTTTTAAAAGGTACATTTTAAATATAGTTTACAAAGATAAAACGTGCTTAGATTAGACTAACTGCTTTATTTGGCTATTCTACTTTTTCAAGAATGAAGATATCCAGTTTCTCTTCCAAGGCCAGAAAAGAGTCTTATGTGAATATAATTTCCTTGGGAGCTCAGTCTGCATCGATAGCAAGGAATGGCACTGGCTTCATTTCTCTGAATAGCAAGGAAACCTATTTCACAGTTTCATCATCCTTTTATATTTAGAGACACAGGACTCAGTGATAAAAGCAGCTTTTTGATGATCTCTACTATAAGTTACCAAGAAGAAAAATGGCATGTCACAATAGAATTGCATTATTTTACAAGTCAGAAGCATCATATTTCATGAGGTTGGCAAAAATAAAACAAACATCTTCAAAGATTTTGACTTACTGATCTAATTCAAGATTTTTAAAAACTAGCTAGACTAGGAATAGTTTCCCCCTCCCATCTCGTCCCATGATAGCATGTAAAGTGTTCCTGATAAACGAGACCTTTGATAGACTTTGTTTCTAATTCCTTTCTGAAATGCAAGGAGGTAATTCCGTCCATCTCCAGAGAAAACTTCCACAGCAATGGGCTGAAATGATCAGAGAGAAAAACATTAAGAAAAAACATAAGTTCACAAATAAGATTTTCTATTAACTGTTCCACTACAAATTTCTGCAATGTTGAAGAATTTGTTGATTAAAAACATTTTCAGAATCATAGAATTCCCTGCAAATTAAGCTATCCAATAAACAGATTTTTCTTATTTTGCTCATTTCTAAAAATTTTACTTGAATGATAAAAAGTCATAAAATTATAAGGATGTAATTTTTATTGTAAAATTATAGAAAGGATGTAATTTTTATATTAAAAGACAGTTAAAAATGTTGATTTGGATACCTACGGGGAAAGATGGAAAACAAGGGTATCACCCCAATTTTAGGCTGTGTTTAAAAAAAGAGAGAGATGCATTATACAGAGTTATGCACCGCTGTGGCCTGCATTTGTTTATCACATAACCAAATCTAAGAAACACTCGAGAGAATGATGTGGATCCTATAGAGGATTTTCGTGACATGTATCAGTTTTAAAATAATACATCTTCTGAACAAAGGACATGACGAAACACTGTGAGTGAGTGCTACATCCACTCACCTGCAGGAGATACCGCCTTTTATGCACTTCTTTGATATCTTCATATGCAAAAATGCTGCACGTTCTCTTGAGCTGACTAGGGCCCTGCCTGGCTCCTCTGGGGATTATTGGCTCGTGCATACTATAGGCAGCCAAGAGCAAAAGGAAATAAAAACAGAGCAAGAGATAAACTGATTGCTCAACAAAAGGTGTGCTATTTCCAACATATGATTAGTACAGGAGAACAATGTATCAGAATTTTCAGTTAAAAAAAATGTTTAAAAGAAGAATTTGTCAGCTACCTGAGATACAAGGAACCTCCTTTGATGAATTTTTTTTTCTTTTTTTTTTTTTCTGAGACAGACTCTTACTCTGTTACCCGGGCTAGAGTGCCATGGCGTCATCACAGCTCACAGCAACCTCCAACTCCTGGGCTCAGGTGATCCTCCTGCCTCAGCCTCTCCCACGCAGCTGGGACGAGAGGGCCCATGCCACCACGTCTGGCTAATTTTTCTATTTTTTGTAGCAACAGGGTCTCGCTATATGGTTCAATCTCGATGAATACAATTTTTAGAATCCCCTTATTACTGTCAGGACCAACTTATCCACCAGGCATAGTTAGCGCAGGGCCTATGCTCACATACTTTGGGGCCCAAGAAAATGCTTTAATTTCTTTTAAAATCAGAAGGAAAAAAGTCGAACTTTTCAGTACGTTTTAGTATATGAGCATATTTACCTTTATGGTAGTAGTCACGAAATGTAATTTTATTAATATTTTGTATGGAAGGAGGGTCCGTGAAAGTCGTAACGTGACCCTGATTGTTGTTGAAGATAATTTTTTGAAATATTTCCTAGGCATGAACTACAGAGACCATGTCTGCATTCAACAGCACTTATTCAAAATGTTAAAAGAAGAGAAAAGGCCTGTTGATTTTCTATGGCTTAAGCTTATCTTCCTTCTGGCTTTGTCTATCTTCTGAGTTTTCCACTACTCACTATCACATCCATCATAGGACAGGCAGAGGAAAGGAAGATGCAGAAAACTCAGTTAATCCCTTCTGACACTCAGTCACACTGCTCCTCGGGCACTCCAAGTACCTGGTGACACTCTTTCATTTGTAAGAGTATTGCGCAACGATCTGCATTTTGTCTACAACTATGTATCTGCTACCATTTTATAAAAAAGAACAATTTACAAATTCAGAATAAATTTATAAATACATAGATCAAAAACGGGTAACTTGGTGTCTGATGCTATTAATGCACAGAAATAATTTTTATTTAGTTTTCACTTTGATAAACAAGCCAAATTTTTTCTTTATTAACTTGAAATAAGTGAGAATTACCCTTGTGAACATGTAAAGAAAAAAAGCACACAAACTGAGCAGTAACATTATCTAGAACACAATTTTTTTTGATTAAAAAAAAACTATACAAATATATTTTTGTCTTTTAAAGATAGCTGTACTTTGTGTCTCTTCATTCATTTACTTACTTTGGAGGTAAGGTTTCAATATCTCTTATTTCCCTGGTTGCTGTCATGGTAAATCCATCAATCACATAAAAATGCTCTTTACCAAAAAGAAGTAGCCCTTCACTGGTATCTAGGCCCTGGACTCGAGCACAACGGTACATGTGTTGGATCTATAAAGAAGCCCATAAACACTCATTAACATAGCTTTTTAAAAAAGATAATTTTTTTGTTACTCTGCTATGGCATTCCTTAAGCATATTAAACCTGAGTTTAAGCATGTAAAGAAGAATCAGCTTACACTGCAGTCAGATTTGTATCTGACTTCAGTAAGAAGAAACCACCATTCACTCATTTCTATCCTCCCATCCCCTCTCTCTCAGTATTCAGCGTGCATTTACTGTATTCCAGGCACGTATGTGCTACCTTCTGTAAGTGATGAACAATTTAGACAAGGTTCCTGCTTATAGGACCTTATCCTGGGAGACAGACACAGCAAGGAAACAGGAAAGGGAGACAGACATAGTGAGCTTGGGAAGAAAGAAAACTGAGGCACACACGTAAGGAGACTGGCATAGGACTGTGCCCTATGTGACCCAAGATGACACAGAGTGAAAAGTGCGGGGCCTGCTAACTCCGGGTGAATTCTCAGTTCTGTCATTTTGTAGACTCGGTCAAGTTTCTTAATTTCTCTGAGTCTTCATTTGTAAATTTCCAATACACCTCACTGGCTGGTTATGAGTGTTAGGTGAGATAATGCACCGGGCCAGTTAGGAACTGTTGGCTGTCTGTTCTTTTGTGTGGTTCACTTTCCTCTTTTTCCATCACAACCCCTGGAACTGGAGCTGTGGAGTGTGTCCTTATTCACGCCCCACCTGGGTCCTGTCTCCCTGGCAGACTGCTGTGCTACTGTGGAAAGGCAAGCTTGGCAGAAGTGGCACCCTCCTCGTCGGAGGGAGGGTTGCTGAATCTCTCAATGTAAGTATTGTTTTCTTTCCAAAGGGCAGAACCTGATTCTTAGTAAAAATTCTTTCCTGCTTAAACTCGGTTCAACATGAGTCAAGGAAAAAAAAATCAGCAATTAAATCAAAGTTAAACAAATGTCATTTTGAACACACTTCCTGCACTATTCAAACTTAAAGTGATTAGAGCAAAAACTGTACCTGTGGGATTAAAAGTTTTAAAAATGAAAGCAATACGATACATTTTGTAAAATATCTAAATGCATGTCAATTTTCATTGCCATATCTGATCAATCTTGATTTTTAAAATAACTCTGTTGCAGGATAACACAATATATATACACAGAAATATGTTTATTTCCTAAGTGTGTAGCTTGATGAATTTTCAGATGCTAACAATACAGCGTGATCAGCGTTCACTCCCAAGACCCCGGGAGCCTCTGCTATGCTTCGTTCACATCTGATGTCCTTTTATATTTACGTGATCTTTTCTTCATATATTGTCATTTAAGATGAATTAGGGCATACATTTGAACAGAATTGTTTTAATTATACCCCAATTTCTGGTTACTACTTCTTAGTGGGTAAGATCTCAAGGGTTATACCAAGATCTAATATAGTAATAGGCAAAAAAAAAAAAAAATCCTTTAAAAAGGCAATATTCACTGCACATTCATTTCATTCATTCCCTTATTTATTCAACCAATCACTCCTTAATTCCAGGGTTTACTGGATGTCTTGTGATTGGACTGTGTAAGGCAATGGGGTAAGAATAAGAAACCGTGCCTGCCTATAAGGAGCTCACCATCTAGGGGAAGAGAGAGATACAAGAACGAATAATTATGACATGATAATACAGCGTGGTATATACAAGGCGCCATAAGAGCACAGAGGAGGGTATCTAACCAAGCCTGAGCTGGCATGACAGGTGAGTGTTACAGACATCCAAATGAACGGAATTATATCAAACGGGAGTTACCGGGACAGAGTAATGCGAGTGAAGAAGAAAGGGGCATGTTGGCAGAAAGAACAGTATGAGTGAAGCGCAGAGTAAAGCAAACCCAGCGTGGTGTGTGTAATTAACCACGAGGTGTGCAGCGCTGCGGGGGCTCAGGCTGCAGGCAGAGGTGATGAAATGAACCTGGAGAGGCCAGTGGGGTGCAGGAGGCTGGGTGACAAACAGGGCGGGGATGTCTCTGTAAGTGAAGGAGCACACAGGTTCAATGACACAAGGTTGGGGGTGATGGTTCAGACAGGCTGAAGCTGCTTGTAGGTGGTTACTGGAATCATGGAGGTGCAGAAATACAAGGCCAGATCACTGAATGGGTCGTCTCCATGGATTTGAAATAGAGAATTACGGCAAGAGCTGTGGTCTAATAAAGGGTATAGAGAAAGACAGTGAATGAGGTGCCAGCTGTTATTATCGTATCTGACGAAATTTATACTATCTAATGTGTTCACAGAGGTCAGGAAACCCTTGAAGATGAGAGAAGTACAATCCTGAGCCCAAAAGTTTGTTTAAAACTGTATTAAAGAAACTAAAACATTTATCTTCCTTAACTACCCTACCAACCCATCTCCTAACACGTTACATAAGTGCAAGCCTTACTTTCTAGAAGCACAATACCTTTTCTCCTTCCTCTAACAGGCGCAGCAAGGTGGCGTTGTCTGTTTTCTCTTCCTCTTCTATCGAGCTGCCCTCAGCGATCTGGTCTTGCAGCTGCTCTTGGTTCTCCTCGTCACCACCATCCGGAGCAGACCGAGAGCGTTTTAGAGGAGGCTTGACCAGACCTACAGTATGATAACCAAGGGGGCCATTGTAGGAGTCACTCTGGGGAGCAGTTTAGTCTCACTGTGGTCCCTTCTACAGATGTCCAATTTGAGACAATTCTGGAAGGTACAGGGAAGCAGCACAGTTCAGTGGTTGAGAGCACAGGCTCTGGAGTTAAAACAGTTGCGTGACTACGGAAAATGATTCACCCTTCTGAACCTCAGTTTTCTCATCTATAAAACTGGGATGAGTGTCAGGTGTGGTGGTGTGCACCTGCAGTCACAGCCACGTGGGAGGCTGAGGCTGGAGGATCACTTGAGGCCAGGAGTTTGAGGCTGTAGTGTGTTATGATAGTGTGCCTGTGAACAGCCACTGTACTCCAGCCTGGGCAACACAGGGAGACCCCATTCTCTATTAAAAAACAAAACAAAACAAAAACAAAACACAAAAAAACTGGGACAAGAATATCTGTCTCAGAAGACAGAAGACTGTTGGAGGACCAAATGAGGTAATTCATGTAAAGGGCTTAATATTATATGTAATACATAATAAATTTTCAATCAGTGTCACGTGATGGTAATGATAAACAGAAAGCTTGGCATAATTAATAGTAAGAATTGTGCTGCTTATAGACAGGTATAATTGAGGGGACACCATGAATGAACATTATCATAAATAAAAATAAAGATAACAAGTTATGAACATGATGAGAAGAGGTCCCCCCTACAGGAAGGGCTTGTGAAGACAATTTCACTGCACAAGTGGCAGTAAGATTTTATATACATGAATGAGTATGATCAAAACATCAGGTCAGAAAGAGTGAGAACAGAATTCTTTATAATGTAGGGACAGACCATTTCATTTGCAGATGAAGAAAACATTTTACTGCCAACATTTCGATAACTCTATAAATAATCACAGTAGGAGAAATTAAAATCAGCTGATAATAGTAACCAGTGAGATAGATCCCAAGTACAGGAAGTCCTCAAAATACACTCTAAATCACACATTTAATTAAATTAATATTCCTTAGTTGTGCCATCAAAAGTAATGTTACACCTGCCAGTTATAGTTGCTGTAAGCGTTTTGGAAAGGCACAAGTCACCCTGTTAAGAGTCTGATCCTCTGAACATCAGTCATCAGAGGTTCTGTTTTGCCTCTGAATTTTATTTTCATATATGAAAGGGTATAATGAGTAGGCAAGAGACACCAAATCCTGCTGGGAATATCCACAAGGGGCACAAGCTTACAGCTACATTATTTTTAATGTAATGAATCAGAACCTCCAACTCTATGCCTAGCATAACTCCTTGTATCTTTGTGGTTTTAGCTCAGTTAGAGATTCTCAGGCCAGAGAATTTAAGCACCAATGACCCAAACACAAACCATCTGACAAACTCTGTGCATTGTACCTTGGCTTATACCCAGCAACTGCAGCATTGGACCCAACTCATAGTCATCACAAGAGAAAATAGGTATGTTATATTAATGGTACAAAATAATACAATTTTATTTTACTCATTTATTTTTAGAGACAGGGTCTCACTCTGTTGCCCAGGCTGGACTGCAATGGTGGGATCATAACTCAGTGCAGCCTCTAACTTCTGGGTTCAAGCTGATCACAATTTTAAACACTTTTTTTCTACTGACATGATCATATTCTACTAGTTTTTTTAAATAATGGGATCTGAAGTGAATTTCTCACTTACTAACTTTTAATTTTAAAACTAACTT
Organism: Lepilemur ruficaudatus; assembly: GCA_963574885.1. Taxonomy (NCBI): domain Eukaryota; kingdom Metazoa; phylum Chordata; class Mammalia; order Primates; family Lepilemuridae; genus Lepilemur; species Lepilemur ruficaudatus. Next base: position 15,710 of record CAUYRT010071783.1, read on the forward strand.
TTAATTTAAACATCTTATTTTATATTCTAGGACTTTATTCATAGAATATGCAAAGATTTTTGAATTTGTGGTGAGTCAAAGGCTTAAAAAGATGAAATCAATGGATTGATTTACTTATGCTAGTGAACTCACTGAATCTCCATTTTGTCCTAGCCATGTGTCAAAAGCTATAAAGTGAGAAGAAATAATCTCTACCTCTGAGAAAAACGCATAAATCCGAAAGAGAAAAAACACACGGCCATGAAAAATCATTAAACTTGCTACAATATATATGACCAAATATTATTGGTGGACAAAGGAGTTGGAAAAGGCTTCAGGGAAGGATGATTAATGTTTGACCACTGTGTTCAGATGGGGTGGGATTTGTTCAGGTACAGGTAGGTCGTGGAGCAGCTGCAGGGAGGGGAAAGGAGTATTTCGTGCTGACACATATGTAAACAGTACAGAATGAGAAAGTCTATGGACATTTTATTTCAGTCCAACTTATCATCTACTGAGCTCCTGAAGTTTGGATTTGAGATAATCTCTATTGGCTCACAGGAAGAAAGACCATTATTTCTTACTGTTGGCTAACATACACTAATGACATATTTGGCGGTTATTTTAATTTTGTAAATATTTATTTAGTTCTTAGGGCCTTAACTTAAAGTATTAAGTTCCAACAGGATTCTGCCAAATACAAAGAAGCAGCAATCATTACGTCAAAGGGCACATCGCATTCACCTACAGGCGATAAAGAAGAGCCGGTCACTTTAGTTCTGGTAAAGAAATCAACCTGTAAGGAGGGTGAGATGGTAAAATATGTATGGGCGGTGCTTCCAGGGTTCGCTCTACTGTTTATAGTTGCTCCTATTTTCATATAAATTCAAACACAAAAATGTCCCAAATGATTTTTTAATCAAAATCACGGGGGGGGGGGGGCGCTGACCTTTGACTTTGGCGATGGTGTCTTCGCCGTGCTCTGCCTCTTGCTGGGCAGCTTCGCCTTCCGAGCTCTCAACGATGGCATCCTGGACGATGGCTGGGTTGCCGGAGGCGAGTCGCATGTAGTATTCTTTACTGTCATAGCTGACGGCTCTCCTGTACCGAGCAGGTTTCTGAGAAATGAAAGAAAATGCCTCAGAGAATTCTTTCCAAGAATTAGAATATAAGCTTCTTGAGAAAAGGTATGGTGTCAAAATTTCTTTGTGTCACCCTTTCCAGGGGCATTTAACAGACTGTGTGTATACATAGTAAATCCACAGACTTTTGGGTTAAATTTCTCTATTTTTAAATTCCACTGATATCTAAAAGATGTATGTAAAACAGTATTTGCAGTTTTGTCCTTCCTGAAATCAAAATAATCTCTGGCCAAACACTGTTTTCATGTTAGTACATCTTCAGTGATGTATCCAGAAACGTCCCTGCACAGTAGAGAGAATGCCCGCTGGAGAAGAGCACTGAGTTGCCCAAGGAGACTGTCTAGTTTGAGGGAAGCTTGGAACGTTGCTTCCCCCCAAATACAGTCGTACAGTCCGTCAGTCAGGCCCACAGGGCTGTCCGTTCAGTTAGAACCATCAGTGCGAGTGTTTACGTCAGACACTTGGAGGCAGAGACTCAGAACTGCCCTGTTCTTTCCCATATGCCCATGTTTCACTGGGAATTCTCTGGATATGGCCAAAACCTTCTTCAGATCCTTCTGAGAGTCCTGACCTGACAGGGAATCGAGCAGTTTCGTGCCAGCTCACACTCTGGTTAGCCTGTCACTACAGGCTGGTACCTCCAATCCGCTAATTCTTGTTGTCTGTTGTGTGAAAGATCACGATACATCACTTACTAAGTGAGTATAGCAAAAACATACGTAAGTCCATTTTGAAGAAGAAATTAATTACTCACAAACATAAGAAAAGATTTACTGTTTTGGTATGATCAAACCATGCACAAATTTTTTCCCTCTTAGAGTCATAGACAATGAGAAATAAAAGTTTAAATTATCCTACAAAATTTAAAACCACAGAGCGAGAAGTCTGTGTGTATGTAGGTTACTCAGGTCAGAATTAGATCCAGACTTTGGATTAACAATTAAGAAAAAAATGGAATTTGAAACATGCTTTAAAACCTTCCTCTTCTAAATATTGTTTTATTTCTCCTTTCCTATGAGTAAGAATATCTAATTAAAAATATTCTGCTATTTGCCTACTCTTTAAACTCACGTGGTCAGTACGTATCGTCTCAGTGTCGCTCATTTCAAGCAACGTTTTTTTAAAAAAGTGGTTTCCAACTGAAGTGGAGAACAAGTGCCCGTTTGGGTGGAGTATTTAGACTGAGATACTGAACTAATTTTTACACAGAAAGGTAACTAAGTGAAGTTACATTACCTGTCTTTTAACTTTAGGCACAGAGTCAGGGAACAGAGTTGTCAGTGAACTGAGCAATGATACACGGCACATGGAGAATGAAAACCATCACATGACACAGGAAAGTATTAAAATGACGTAAAATAATATTACAACTCAAAGGATCAATCTCATGGGCAAACCAATAAGGACACTGCGGTATTTCAGAAAATGAAAGGAAGGTAGTAAACTTTGCATCGTAACAATTCTGTATGAGGCGTGACAGTCATTTTCAACTCAAAATTGCTAATATTTAAAACGATGAAAGCATAGTTAGTGATGGGCAAGACAATGAATTAATGGATGTGGGACAGCATTTACTTGGTCACCGACTTCAATCTTGTGATCCACAAGAATTTTCCCTTAAATATTTTTTGAGGTACATTTCTGTGTTCTAAAGAACTACATTTTTACTGAATTATGTACTTCATCTTTCTGGCAAATGAAAATGATGATTAAATTTTACCCTAATCAAAATAAATCAATCAAAATGGTGCATTAAAAAGTGATCACACATTCTTAGTTTCCATTAGTTCCTTCTGATTGGAAAAAATAATAATTTTAAAGGAGAAGACACTGTTGCATTCTCAAAATACACACTTAGGTATCTAGAAGAATTAAACGAGTGATTGAAAAAAAGAGTTGGCGATGCCGGGCTGCCCATTACTAACATGCCCCGTGATTTGTTAGTTTGTGTGTGGAGCGATTCACGTGTTACAGTGAGAGCCTGTTAGTGAGCAGCACAGACCCTGCAGAGCTGATTAGGACAGAGCTGAGAAACGGTGGAACGTCACCTCTCAGCGTGAACGAAGCCAACGTTTCAACTCTAAGGAACTTACAGAAACAACAACTGAAAGCCAATCTTTAAAGTTAGTCTAGTCTACCATGCACAAACAGCAAAATCCAAGAAAAACAAAAAACGGCAAGTAGTTTGCATTCTTGTATGGTAGTTTGTGTTTTACCTTTTGAGGAATGGTATCATCGGGTGTCTCAGGCTGTTTACTTGGGATCTCAGACTGAAAACGGGGTATTAAGTATAGACATATCAGGAAAAAAACAAACATAAAGAGGAAAACAAAATAAAATTTTCTTGAGGATCGTACGGAATATGGAAAATGTAGTCACTCAAAGAAAATTAACATGACAGCCTAAGCAGCTTAAATAATCACTTTGCATCTTGCCGTTATTTTTTCAGTGATCAAAAAGTAGCTTTGAGTGAAACTTGAACACACCAGAAGTCTCAGTGCTACGGAAAAAACTCTTACAAATAACACAGGCAAAACTCCAGCACAGGTTGCCATCTTCTTGGATGATTTACAGGGTAATTCTTTATATGGTTTCAAAAGGAAAAAAAAAAAAAAAATAGAAATCGGTATAATAGAACCTAATGCTAGCTAATGTATTTCATCTTCTTCTCCCTGTGCTTATTCCCAGATCTGTGTTGTAACAGGACCAACAAACTGGTTTAAACAATCATCTACAATACCCCATTCCACAGAAATTGCCAAGTGCTTATTAGTGAGAAAACATCCTCTAATAAAAGCCAAGGACCTTTTTTTTTTTTTTTTACTACCGTCACCATCGCAGAAAGGCTGAAAGCGGAAGGTACACTGGGATCATCAGCCCGCAGATCAAAAGTTTTTTAGAGAGTCCTTTTAAAAGAACTAGGTAGTTGGATTCATATTTTATTCTCAGAATAAAATCCTGATTAACAAGAAGGGAATTTCTGTTGAGCACATGGCTTATGCATGTAAGCACACAGATAACTATACATACACAATAACGCAGCCAAGAATTACTTCCAAGCTTTCTTCCTTTTCATCGTTTTTATCAGGCAATGACTTCTGGTACCTTTCCCTACAGTAAACTTGAGCAGGCACAATGTTTTCACGAATGTTTGCTTCCATAGGCAAAACAAACACTGGACTCACTGGGCATACTTTCAAATATTTCACATGGTTTTCACGAATCTTTCTCCTTAAAGCAAACTTGTAAAAGCCTACCTTCTACTGAAGAATAATCTTTAAAATATACATCAATGTTCTCTGTCTTGGCCGGGATTTAGACTAAGCAAGAGTAGGGTATATGTTCGTTAAAACTCAATGAATGCACCACAAAAAAATAAAATAAAAGCATTTTAAAGGCAAAAACAGATCAGGAAATCCAATGTTAAAAAAAGAGACAAAAAAAAAATCACTGAATTGGTACATTTAAGATCTGTGTATTTCGATGTATGTAAAATTTAGCTCACTGAAAAAAGAATTATATACAAATACTGAAATCTAATTAATCATAATAAAATGTAGTAGAAGTAAATGGTACTGATTCTGCAACTAACTTTGAAATTCATAAAAAAAAAAAAACCAAGATAGATTGCTGGATATATATGTAATAAACCAAATAAAGCAAAATGGACCCATTACTACTATCAAATCCAACTTCCAACCAGAATGTGGGGAGGATCTTCCACATCTACCCTTATAGTTTTTCCCTGCAGCACATGGTACAGTGCTGGTTTAATCCATACTTGCTCATTGACTGACTGAGATTCTTATTTTACTAAAAGGTCCAGCATTCAATACCAAATATGTATATGGTATACAAATAATTTTAGTATTACCATGGTTCCCTTTTTATTTAAAAAGTAGCACTAATTATTATAATTGTTTACATAGAAATCTACATTTTTCAAAGTCAGAATTTCTAAAAAATAATTTCTCTATAATGTTGGCAATGAAATTTCTCAAATGAGTTGTTTAGGTTCTATGACTCTTGTGACATCTACATACTATATAAAAATATGTGGAGGCAGCCACAGGAGACTCCCTTAATTAGAAAAGAAACCTTACAGTAAGTTGATAGTCTCTGAGCAACCCCAAATTAACAGGTAGACAATGAAGTCTTTGCCCCAATGATCTTTGCAAAGAATAATAAATTTGTTTGAGATTATTTTTTTGTAAAAGGAAGGGGATTACAGAATTAAATCCTAATATTTAAATATGATATTTTTAAATTGTAAAATATAGGATCTTATTTTCCTTATGATTCAGAGTAAAGAGAGAATTGCTTAAAAACAACCAGATTTTGTATTTTCATCACATTCCAGGCTTACATCTTAACACTCTGTAATTGATATTACTGTTGAAAATATAAAATTATAGTATAATTTAATACAGCTGTTTTAATTATGAAAATTACCCTCTAAGGAAAGCCACTGTGCAGCGAGAATACATTATTTTCATGTAAGAATACAGAATTTTCCTCAGGACATTAAAAATTATTACTGTTTCTTTTATTACAACAATTTTAGTTGATAAACTTCCAATGCTTTAAAGTCTGTACCAAATGAAACACTAAAATATGTTCCATATTCTATAAACATATAATTTAAAAGAAATAAAATTCAAAATTTAGAATAGGCAAGCTGTTTTTACATAGCATGTAACACTGTCAAATCACTTGAATGACTAAAAAAAAAAAAACACACCTGATTTATTTCTAACACACCAAATCTTTAAAATAAGAAATTAACTTTTTCATGATCACTGTATTCTTCAGCTTAAGTGACAGGATTAAAAAATGTAAATGTTACTGACAAATAATAATTATTCCTAATAAATAAGGCAAAAGATCAAATCATTTGCCCTTGATAGGTAAAAGCCTGTTTTACCCATCAAGAGCCTTCAAAAGCAATTTTTAGGTTGGTACGCGTCTGTTATATCACAGAAAGTACTGACTGTATTTATGGGCATTGAAAGCAAAGAACTGATTATCTCTGACTCTGGAAAGCAGTGTTTAATACAGCTCGGATGGAGGTGGATTGACTACGGGGTCAATGCAGCTTAACCTTCAGTGGCCCTCACCTCTCATGGGTCCCCTTCAAAACCCTGGAAGCAGAGCCCTAGTAATTTTGTACTCAGAGTCCTGTACTCTTTTTCTTACAGAGCTGTCTCCTAAATTGTATAAACTTCAGGGTCCATAAAATCTGATTCTAACCCTAATTTTAGTGGAAAAAATTCAGATTTAGGAAAATTCTAGAGTGCTGAACAGGAAGCAATGGAACGAAGTCTACAACTTCGGAAGACAGGGTGCTGGTAGCTCATTCACTCAACATTTATCAAGTATTGGGCACTCTGTTGGCATCTGAGAGACAAAACCAAATATGGAATATACTCACTGTCTATGGACAATGTCACAAACCGGCAAACACCAGAATCTTTTCTTTTTCACAGTGATTCAACTGCTAAGGTACTGCTGAACTATATTCCCACCTTACTCCACTACTGAATAGCTGTGACCTAGAAGGTTCCTTAACTGTCCTAGGCTGCAGCTCCTCATCTGTAAATCTGGGATGATAATATTAACGGTGCTTCAAGGGGCTGTTATAAGACTGACATGAAAATCATATGACTGCTCTGCAGAGCATCCAGCTCACTGTGCTTTGTAAATAAATATTAGCTTCTTTTTTTTTTTTTGACTTCATGGCAGAAGTCAGCAGGATAACAGATATTTCTACTTTTTGAAAAAGTTCTTTGGTTTCAACATTGCCAGAATGTACATTCCATAAGATGACAGTGAACATTTAACAGCATTTGAAATTTACGAAAGATTTTGAACTGCCAAAACCGAAATAAAAATTATTCATTCAGGAAATGTCATCAGAGCAGGTTAACCTCGACTCTTGCATGAACTATGTGGCATGAATTCTACATTCTGCAATTGTCTCCCCTTCCCACCTGCTTTCTCCTTTTATGTAAATTTATCTCCAACATTTCTCAACTGCCTTGTATTTTCCAAAATGTGACTCATCTGTTAAAAAGTAAGTTCCATACGGTACATACTCATTTATGAGAGTATCTGCTTAGATTTCACAGGCTGGGGAACAAACTCCTTTGCTTAGGTAAAACGTTGATATTAAGGTTCTAGGTGTAAACTCTGAATGGGTTACTTTGGCTTTATCTGATATAGAAATTTAAATATACTTTTATAAACAAATGAAATTGTTACAAAAAAGGAAAAGAATACAGACAGGATAAAAATTATTATGGTTATTGGAAAAATAACTCAAAAGTATATGCCTCAGTCATCAAAATAGTGAGTTGGTCACATATTTGGGAGAGCATATTTATTTTATATTTTAGTGTTTCTGAATGGATTCAATTTAAATGAATGTTGACTCAACAAGAAATATTTTATCAAACTGCTAAAGGCTTAAATTCTTAATGATTATCTGTGTGGGGGAAAAAGATTAAGTATTCGAGACTGTATTGCTGCTTTGCTCTTATAAAACTAGGTGCTAGTAACAGGCTGCAAAAATATGGGTGGATTAATTTTTTTACCTAGTGTTCCCATATTAGAAATTATAGTGCTTTAAGGTACAGCTATATCAAATATGGCATTCTTGACAGAACTGAATGGCTTTGAGAAACGTATTCTTTAGAGAGCTATCTTCAAAAATCTTAACTATAAGACCTGTATTCTCTTTTTTTTTTGTTGTTGAGACATAGTCTTGCTCTGTCGCCCCAGCTAGAGTGCAGTGGCATCATCGTAGCTCACTGCAACCTCACGCTCCTGGGCTCAAGGGATCCTCTTACTCTAGCTTCCTGAGTAGCTGGGACTATGGGCGAGTGCCACCACGCCCAGCTAAGTTTTTCTATTTTCAGTGGACACGGGGTCTTGCTTTTGCGGGCTAGTCTTGAGCTCCTGACCTCAAGTGATCCTCCTACCTTGGCCTCCCAGATTACTAGGATTACAGGCATGAGCCACCATGCCCAGACCCATATTCTTTTTCTAAAAAACTTTTACTGTAAATTGTCAAGTTATAATTATTTATATTTATGGAGTACAAAATATTGTTACAAGTACACAATGTGAATGATTAAATCTACCTAATTAACATACCCATCACCTCAAATACTTATTTTTTGCGTTGAGAAAATTTGAAATTTACTCCTTTAGCAATTTCAAAACATACATTATTATTAACTATAGTCATTACAGCATGAAACAGATCTCAAATAATTTATTCCTCCAGTCTAACTGAAACTTCATACCCTTTGACCAATCTCTCCCCGTTCCCCCTACCCCCAGCCTCTGGTAACCACCATTCCACTCTCTGCTTTGCGTTCAACTGTTTTAGAATCCACACTGGGATCACGCAGTATTTGTTCGTCTGCACCTGGCTTAATTTCACTTAGCATGTCCTCTAGATTTATCCATGCTGCCACAAATGACAGATTTCCCTCTTTTTAAAGGCTGACTAGTGTTCCAGTGTGTATATACACCACATTTTCTTCATCCACTCTTCTGCTGATGGGCACTTAGGTTGATGCTAAGATCTATATCCCAAGCAGCATCAGGACAGAAGTTGAATCAGTGAGTACAAAATGAATGGAGCCAAAGGTTTTTGGCAGAGAAAAAAAAAGGCATTGGAACAATCTGAGTTATCTCATGTTATATAATCTGAACCACTTATTAGAAGACCTGTATAGTGCTTGTTCCATGCCAAACACTATGCTAAGTACTTCACTAATTTTATAATAACTAACTCAATCTTCCTAACAGCCCCATGCGTTGGAACTATTACTGGCTCCATTTTAGACATAAAGAACGGAAACCTGGAGAGGTTCAGTGACTTGTGCCCAGCTAGACAAGTGGCAGAGCCAGGTTTTAAATCTGGGCAGTCTGTCTTCAGAGTCCGTGATCTAAACCCCTTCACTATGACGTCTGCCTGTCACTGTGTTGCGTTTTTGCACTCCATCACCACCCTGACATTGTCAATTTAGTACAGTTTACTCAATCTTCCAAATTAGCCATTTTAGGTAATGCGCCTAAAAAGGAAAAATGTTTACAATGAAAAAAATCACTACAAACATTTGATTCTGCAGACTCACCGCCACATTTGTCTCTTGCTCCGTTTCTGGCACGTAGGGGTAATGGTTATAGAACATATCGTTCCGCACCATCTTCTTCCTCATCCGGCAGGGCCCCTCCGTCATCTCCAGCATCCACTTGTCCAGGTGGGAGCCGATGGGGGGGCCCCACAGCCCGCGCTCCCGCAGCAGCTCGCCCTCAATCTGGCACCACTCCTCCGTCACATACTTGAGCGCGTTCTGCTGGCGCTGGCGGGAGAGAGCCCGGGTTGGTTTTCAAGCAAAAGCAGAAGGAACAATGATAAGTCTACAAGTCATGGAAAACCAGTTACTGTTTGGAAGCAAGCACAACTCACATGATTTCTGTCAATATTACAAAAGCAAAATGACATATATTTATGGCTAAAGTGCTAATGATTTAGCGAGAAGTGGCGTTTGTTGTGGTGACCCAAGATGATGATTACTGAAATGACAGGTAGGTACCGGGTAGAGTACGCAATGTAGTCAGACAGAGAGTTGAAGGAACTCTGTTTCTCTGGCACAGGAAAAATGGTAATATGACTTATGAAAACATACTGAAATAGCCCCATATGGGTTAATACATAAACATGGTATTTTAACGATATCACAAAATTGGAAAAGTTACTAGAACACGTATAGGAGAAATTCTAGGAAATCAGATCCAGAAATAGTGCCAACAGACTAGATTAATGGTAAGCTTGGTGCACGTTTCCAAAGATTTTAGAGAAAGAATATAAACATGTAGCACTGACAGGGAACTTGACTTGCATATAAAAATCAAAGAAAAACCATTTTCTATTGGCACCAGAATAGATTCAAACCATTTTACTTAAGTGGAAATTATGTCATGGCATAAGTTCTTTTTATTTGTCATATGACAAGATGGATAACATTTCAACAGATGATTATAACTAACTTACCTAATGATTCACAGAATGTAAGCATATAATTTAAGTAGAAAAGTTTTTAAATATAACAGCAAAGACTATTGAGTGAATAGTTATACCACTACATATCACAGTAGTACTTATGTGTACCTTCCGGGGGAAAAGCTAAGCATCTAGTGTTATATCCATAAAATATTAGCAGTTAATCATTGAGGAATCTTCAAGAGATCTAAAATGGCAGCTTTGGAAATAAAATATTCAGGAGAAGCTTTTGAGTAATTACAAATTCACCAAGAGGATTTCCTGAAATTTATTTTTCACTGACATAATTGCCAAGGACTTATAGCATTGTTAAAATAGAATTTCATTTCATCTTGTAATTTTTTAAAAATTTTAAAAGACTTCTCAGAGACTTTGATGCATATTTTTACAATCTCCTTATTAAAAGTCTGAAAAAGAGGATGTATTCTTACGTTTCTATTTTTTATTAGGAACAAAGACTTGTGATATATCAGTAGTGAATACCAATAGCATTCAGTGGTGCTGATTTCATTTGTTGCTTTTTCAAAAGCAGTTAGTTTATAGAAGATTCAAATTTTTCATTTTAAAACCAGTGGCCAGAGTAGCTGATGGCAGGCACAATTAAAATCATCATCTGATCATGAATACAGTTCAGCAACGCACCCTTAAAACGGGTAGGAAGTTATCAGGAGGAACAGAGTCTGATCACATCCAAGAAATGCAAAGCAAACTGTTATCATGATTACAGATTCTTACCTCCTGATACTCCTTGTACTGTGTATCCACCAAGTCACGAACAACAGCGATGTGAGTAAACATCCACTGAGAAATCTCCTAATGATGGATAGACAGAGTCTAAATTAGTTCATAGATTTCCTGGAAAAAGAGTTCACTACGCTTGAAATTAGTGCTTAATAATCAGTTAAAACTCTGTCAAAAGCACCCCCTACAGAAAATACAAACAAAAAATCCGGACTGCATTTTATATGATGAATCGAATGGAGGTTTGTGTGATGGACAGAGCTCTGCCGTCCTCCCCCCACCCCCTCAGTCCCCTACAGGGAAGGGCCTGCTGCCCAGCTCCCCACATGCCGTCAGCACCTTCGGGACCGCGTTGCGTTGGCTGCGGAGAGCCGCAGGGACGATCCACATCCAGTGACTGGCTGAACTGAGCGTAAGGCTCGGCCACTTCGGCCCAGTGCAGGTCAATGCTGACAGGCTGTTTTGGCTTTAAGACCCCACTGAGGGCAGCTGAGGCTGCCACTGGAACCGTACTGCAGCCTGACGTTTCCCTGTGCCCAGTCCTGCTTCCCTCTCCTCCCTCCCACAGGTACCCATCCCAAGGGCACCTCCTAATAGACACCCTCTACACTAGACTCCATCTCAGAGTTTTCTTCCTGGAATACCCAATCTGACGCATGAGATGCCACTTAGATGCTGGGACGGTGAAATAATGTGATGAGGTAGAACTTAATGCTGGAGGTAGATGGGTTTTTTTTTTTTAAAATATCAATCACAAGTATGTACAACAAAATTATAAAAAATTTAAAAAGCCTTGCTCTGTTGTTGCCTTGAAATTTATAGAACTATCAGTAACAATGAAAGTTATCTTATGTCCGATTATAAAGTGGATGTAAGTACACAGCACTCACAATGCAATTGTATCCTAATAAAATGGGAGAAGTTCCCATAATCTGGGTTACTTCTCTTTTCTAAAGCAAAAGCATAGAAAAGTTGCATTTCAAATCATCTGCTTGTACCTACTAAGTACATCATATATAATAAAACACTACAACTAAACCTTGAAATATAAATTCCTAATAATAGCATCAATGAAACTACACAAAGTACCTGGGTGGAGAGACTGTGTTTATTTAGACCACTTTCCTTTCGATTCCTCCTTGATCCTGTTAACTTGGAAAGACCAAAGCCACTGCTGACACGGGACAGTTTGGACTGTGTCGTGGGCACCAAAGCTTCTCCTCGGCTTATGCATTTCTTTTCATGGGCTGTGAAATGAAAATTACATTATTTTATAATTTCTCCATGTATTTATGAGTCTTACTTTTAAATACTTTCATGCCGTGGTAACAAACCACAATACTATAGTTATCAAAAGCAGCATATATTACTAACGCAGACATTTTAGATATCACAAATTTATTTGTTTAAGGATGGCTGCTTGTGAATTATTATACTAGCTGAACTTATTTTTGATTGAAGTCTCACAGCTCTGTAATAATATGCAAATTTATTTTAACTGTAATGCATTTCTATGTTAATAATAATTCACAAACTCGCAGCAAAAATCTTTGGTGCTGGGTAAATGTCGGAACTTACAAAGTTTTGGATTTTAAAAAGGCTATACAGTACATACACTGTACGTCATATAATACCACCAGAGGGTCGAGGGTACTAAGCTATAATTTAACACATGTATCACCGCAGCAAAATGTATGAATATTCACACCAAGTAGGATAAAGAAAGATAAGTTAGGTTCTGCTACCAAGTCAGTTTTGGCACCACATTAATGAAAAATGTTGGGTTTTCAGGGCTGTTTGAATTTCAAGATTATGGATAAGGGGTCATAGACCCAGAGCCAACACAGTGACCACATTAAAGCTGTAAGCAATGTATTATTTTCCAAACTCATACATGGCAGATATATAACACACCTTGAATGTGAAAAAAAAAAGAAATATAAGAAGAAAACTCAAATCTTAATATAATCATTCTAGAATGGTTACAATGTACAGATTTCAATTTCTACTGCCATCACAGTTTTCTTTGATAGACGTTTTAATTGCATACTTAAAGTGGACCCATACGTGGTAGCTGCATGGCCATGTGATGTCTGTGGGCCCCTTACCCAGATGATTCTGCCAGCACTTCAAACCGGCCTCTTCCATGAGCGGCCTTGCTATGGCTATGTCCACATGGCCCCTGTCGTTCACAGGCAGGGTGACTTTGAAAAGTTCCTCCAAAACTTGTTTCTTGCTATGAATCAGTTCAGTCCAAACTCTGTTGACCGCTTTTATGAGAAGCTGACGCCCTAGTAAATGAAAAAAAAAAAGCAAGCAAATAATCAAAATACAGTATTTTTCCTTCATGTCTCACCTCTAGGAATTTCAACTATAGTATTTAATTGGAAAAACAATGTTATATCCAGCCCAGTGAAAGGTTATTTAGCTAACCCAACCTATGCTTGGCTACTTGGAAAACATTGTAAAAATCTTTACATTCATAAAAAAGACATTTTTGTTTATAAAATTAAAAATAATATTTATACAATTATCTAGTATATATAAGAACTTATCTCCCATTTAAAAGTAGTTTGTAGCTCTGAATAGTTGAGTTCACAACTAAGTCCATTGTTTTTGAATATTTTGCACAAGAAAATAACAAATATTTTAAAAAGAGTTTTACTATTAAATTCAGTTTTGCTTTGGATTCCTTGTCAATTTGTCTGACTCTTCCCCTAGACCAGTCAATCTTTAGCAAGCATCAGAATCTCCTGGAGGGCCTGTTACAACAGATTGCTGGTCCCCACTCCCAGAGTTTCTGATTCAGTAGATCTGCGTGGGACCAGAGAATCTGTTTTTCTACCAAGCACCCAAATGATGCTGACATTGCTAGTCTGAGGACCTTGCCGTGAGAAGGAATGTCAGTTCTTTAGGGGATGAAAACAATCACTGTGTCTTTTGTGTCTGGGGTTCAAGAATGTCTGGTGAAAGAAGAAAAGAAAAAAAGGGAAGAAAGACAAGAAAGAAAAAGGAAAGGAGAGGAGAGAGGAGAGGGGAGAGGAGAGGTGGGGGAGTGATATGAGAGGAGAGGAGGGGAGAGGACAGGAGAGGACAGGAAAGCCAGGAAGAACAAAGC
>CAUYRT010071785.1:0-84609 GCA_963574885.1 Lepilemur ruficaudatus
GCCCGGCTAATTTTTTCTATATATTTTTAGTTGGCCAATTAATTTCTTTCTATTTATAGTAGAGACGGGGTCTCACTCTTGCTCAGGCTGGTTTCAAACTCCTGATCTTGAGTGATCCTCCTGCCTCGGCCTCCCAGAGTGCTAGGATTATAGGCGTGAGCCACCGCGCCCGGCCCTCCTATTTTGATTTTACAGAAGAAAAGTGGAGTTTAAGACTTTGACCTAGCTATTAAACTAAAACAGAATTTTGAATTTCAAAGCTCCTGTTGGGTCTTACTGTTATAATAGATGGACATCAGTAGAAAGATGCCTTTGTAGTGGTCTCAGATTCAGGTCTTAAAATAATGTTTTCCTATGACATGAATTATATATACATATAATGTGTTCTTAGTGTGAAGATAGAAGGAATACAAACAGCAAAGGTCAATGCTTTTCAAAATAAGTAATGATATTAACAGTGGTTATGCAAAGGTGGATATTTTAGGGGCCATGAGGAAAGTTCACCTTTGCCCTCTGAAGGTTCTCTGAAAAATCAGCTTGCAAAAGGCTGATTAATTGAAGAAAAGGCATGCAAATTTATTTAATGTGGATGCATGGGAGGCTTCAGAATGAAGATCCAAACATACAGGGGAAATTGTCCATTGTTATGCTGGTTCAACAAAGTAAGGACAGCCATAGAAATACAATAGGGCAAAAGGGTATGATCTGAGTGGAGAAACTCAGCAAGGCCTGTCTGTCTAGATTCTTCTTGACCTCTGTGTACAGCATTCCTTGCTCTGGGTGTGAGTCAGTACCCTCTAGAATGGGGGTCTTACAACCTACAGTCAAATAAAGTGGGTCAGATTATTTTTTTACACAGAAAGGCAGAGGAAAGTTAGAGTGATATTTTTAGGTTTTATGGCTGGCTTTGGGTAAAAGGGGTTCTGGTTTCTATGGCCTGCCTTGGGAAAGAGAGATTCTAGTTTCCTTGGCTAGCTTTAGGGGAGAGTGGGACTGAGAAACAGGAGGCAGAACAAGGCCAGAGAAAACTTTTGCTTCTGAGGCTGGTGCTGAGGCCTTGGTTTTGGGGGTATTGTTTTCTGGGTCCCAACAGAACTGATTAAAGGAGTTGAGTGTGAAAATACATAAATTATACCCATTTCTGAAAAATAATAATGGTATAAAGAATTAAAATTGTGTCCATTATTTTTACTACTCATTCCATAAGTATTTATTAGCTACCTACTTTATAATATGGACTATATGTGTTACTGGGAATACAAAATAAACAAACATGATTTGTGACTTCAGAGCACTCACACCAGACATTGAGAATAAAAATAAACACAGTGATACATCCCCCTACCAATCTCCCCCACCGCGACTCATTTTACAGTCATTCTTTCTTCTTCCAATGCTGTGAATGCAGACCAATGAGTTTGCCAAAGTTACATGGAAATAAGAATTAAAACTTGTCATCAAGCAGTTTCTTCCTGACCGTAGCTAGGTAATATGAGTTAATAGTTCTCAAAGCAGAGTGGAGGAAAAAGCAAGATAAGAGGTGACTGATTATGGTAATAAAATAATTAAATTCCATTAAGATCAATTACTGACATAGGGATCCCAGCGATTTTCTTTGTAGTCATTCACAATGGTCCTCTCCCGCTCTTCCTGCCTATGGCACAATATTTATTATCTAGAAAGGAAATTAACCCAGTCCTCTCATCTCTTCCTGGCTTGATGCACAGGGCTAATATTCTCATCCAAATGAATCCTGCCTTCGTTCCATTCTTTGTTCGTGTCATAGTCACATTTCCTTTGATCTGCCCCCAGCACAACACGATTCAACACCCAATGTGAAGGCCACGGCTGCAGAGGACAACCGGCCTCTGCTCAAGTTTCTGTGAACCAGGGCTAGCATCTTCCTTACTCATAGTCTACTCTATTGAACATTCTTGTTTTAAAAAATCAGATGCTTAACATCCTAAAGTATCTTGTAAGCTTTTACTTGAAAAACATAGCTATATATGTAATGTTTACACATTGTCGATATAGATACTTCTGAAATTACTTGCAAGCTTTAAGAGACAGATCTCATATCTAACTCAGCAAACGGCTGCTGTTATCCTGAGTGCACAGTGTGATCCATTTAAACCAGATCCTTTTGAACTAGGTCCAGGTCTGAAGTCCTTGGTCCAAGGTCCAGCACTACAAATGCATCCTCTGTCTATTAGTAAAGTAAATTGTGTATACTCTGTCCTTAGGGTTTGTTTTTTTTTTTTTTTCCTTACCTTAGTTATCCTTGATTAGCATCAGCATTGAAGTGGAGAGTAGATTAGAAACTTTTCTTTTGGATGTGGTGGTGAAAATTATAATAATATGACAACTAATCCAAGTTGATACTCTCTTCACACACACCCCACTTGTATAAGGCAAAGAAGAAGCTATTTGAGGTAGTGTGTAACCCTTATTCAATCCTTATTCATTTATTCAACAAGTATCTATCAATCACCTATTATGTGCTAGGCACTTTCCTAGATATTGGGATAGAGCAGTGAACAAAACAGACAAACACTCTTGCCCTTATGAAGTTTACATTCTAACAGAGGAGAAATAATCAGGGGCAGGAGAAATGATGCAGGACCATGACAGAATTAATTGTCATTTGTACAATAATGTAGGGCTGATTATTTTATAGGGGGAAAGGTCAAAGTCATGTGACATAAGATACGGCCTTTTTCTCACTTAAAATTTTAAAAACTGACAACTTTCATGCTCCGGTGTGCTTACTTCCTTGGGAATCTAGTGAGGGGAGCAGCCGTAGTTCTCACTACTAGGTAGACAGAAACAGGAATCAGAGCAGCCCATCCATTCTCAGTAGTGGGATCTGAGCCCAACCCCTCTTTGTGAGCAGAGAAGAGTCTCCACTATCACCCAGACAAAGGGTGAGGCCCTCCAGTTTATAAGGTCCAAGAAAAGATCAAGGGGAGCAAGAGGAGGTATTTCTTCCTATAGTAAAGAGACTGGTGATTCCCAGTGGAGCCCTAAGGTACTAGACTAAGGGCCATGAGTGGCTGCACTGAAGCAAGGCAGGAAGGGACAAGGAAGGAGGAGTCAGGAGAGAGCACCCACAGGTAAGCATCCTCTTCTGGGAGGCAGAAATCCATAAAGCCCTTCCCTTGAGTCCTATAAGGAGACAACAAAGCTACGACTTTAAGATTCACATTCCCTCCATTATAATTAGGTGTGTATGTGGTCTGAGAAAACCTTAGCAGACAGGAAAGTCTCAGAAAAAGGATGGCAAATGCCCCTGAGGCATACTGCAGGGTTTTCTACTGGAGACAACACACACTCACACGAAGACTCATAGGCAGTTTCCATGGCTCAGCAGCAGCAACAGAGTGAAGCCCTGATAGATACCCCCCCAAAAAAAGCCTCTACCCATGCAATTATAAAACTGAATTCTAGATTATTCCCTACACACACACACACACACACACAAAAAAAATGAGCAAGAAATATTCTTTAGTACAGAGGATAGACTTCATATGGAGAGTGAATAATGTATTCTATACAATGTTGGAATTTCTTTGGGGAAAGGTATTCTACCATTCCAGAGTATAAGCATGCAGGTAAAATTCCCAGCAGCTTCTATGTGATTCTACATCAAGTAAATGGGTCAAAACAGCCCCTAAGCCCTGTGTGACCAATTAACTCTACAAAAACACAAACTAAACTTTAGTGCAAATTTGAGCCACATAACCAAATGGTATAAAAATGTATATTTATGTTCTGCCTACTAATTGTTTACATATGGATTTCACATGTAAAACAGATTACATTACTGAAAATGGCCCAGAATATATAGCACACTTTTGATGACTATTTCTTAGGGGCCTAAGGAACAGGGGAGAGCCCACAGGGAAAAGAGTATCAGCAATTGCAGGACTGACTTTTAGGTTAGTTTTAGGTTATGTCTTGTCTTTCCTTTACTTAAGAACTTGAACCATGTGTATACTATAAATTTTGGAATACATACATTGTTTATTAATTGAATTCTAACTCCAAAGTTATAAAGCAGTACAAATATGGATATCATTAAACTATTCTTAAAGGAAATTTTTCAAGGTTTTCATGCTAAAATAATTAGTTAATTGATTGAACATGCTTATATTTTGTTCACATCCATTTATTATCAATTGAGTGAACCTTATAATTAATTCTAGAGATACCGAAATATTTGTATGGTTCAAAGAAAAAAACAATTGCACAAAATATGTTGCACTTCAAAACGTCAATCTGCTGCATTAAGTTATTTTGACCACATAATGTAGCCAAAACAAATACATTTTAAAATCAAGGCAATTTAAATACAGAGTTGGTAATATTTTAGGTTATCATTACAAGTTCTCCTAGACAATTTACTTATTGGCCAATATGCTCTCAAAGACAGAGCTTTTGAATACTAAAGAAAACACTTGGTTTAAAACTGCGTTCAGCCTAGACAGTTTTGAGAACCCCAACTTCTTTGGAGTGCAAATACCGAGGCTTCAAAGAGAATGGGAAAGCCGAGCACACACTCCAGAGACATCAGATCCTGCCAGAGTGCACAGTCCACAGAAGACGCGCCGGGAAAGCGGGCTCGCTTACCCGCCCCATCACGTCTTCAGAAAAGAAGACGAGTATCTACCAGACACAACACACTGAGCAGAATCTCTCCCACAGCACCAGGGGAGCAGCTGCTTCTGATGGCACAACAATCCCTCTAGTGGCTGGGTCACAAGAATAGGCATTTGCAGGAGCCTGCTGGAGAAGACCACGTAGCAATCTCTCTGTAATTTTACATTACCGATCTTTCACTAAAGATTTACAAAAACTCAGGAAACTAGCCCATCCTTGACTCACTAGAGCCAATGTTTCCCTGAAAGTGACTCAAGGATAGCTCCTACTGAGTCTAATAAATTTCTTCATACAGACTAGACAGTAAAGGGAACCTAAAATTTGCTCACTACAAACAAAAATCCTATCATAAACATGACTGGATTTAGATACAATAAATGTCAATGAAAATACAATAATCCCAAACTGAAATGATATCTACAATCTCAGTATAGCTGGCCCACTAGATATATTTTGAAGAACATCATATTAGATGAACAGCAATCTGAGTTACTAAATAAAACAAATTGGAAAAAGATTTTTCTAATTCCAAAGATGCAGGTTAACTTTGAGATCTGAATAAATCAAAAAAAGGCCCAGTGTATACCCAATAAGGAAAATGAAGGCAGTGCAGACCAGTCACCTGGGAGGATGACTTCTTTTTTGTTTTCATTTTCCGTATTGGGAATACACTCAGTCCTCCTTTGCTTTGCTCAGATCTCACAGTTACTCCTCAAGAGGTTTACTCTAACCACTCTGTCTAAAAGAGCATTCTTTTCTATGCTCTCTATTCTTTTACCCAGCTTTATTTTTCTTTATAGCATGTATCATATGACATCATATTAACAATATATCTTTATTTGTTCATTGCCATATCCTTCAGTAGAACTCAAGGCTCTTCAAAGGTGAGAACTTTGTTCATTTAACTATATTCTCAGCACCTATGGCCAGGCTTTGCAGAATGTAAGTCCTCAATAATTATTTGTGGATAGAATAAGTAAATAGAGACTTTTAGGTCAAATAGATTCCATTGAAATGAAGTGCCAGATTCTAAATTGTGACCCTTCTATTACATTGGTAAGATAATATAGTTTACCAAGGAATCCCATTTTGTATTAGAGAGAATAAACAATCAAAAAGAAATAGTGTTATTAACTTACTAATTTTGATGTGTCAATAGAGGAAATTCACAGAAAATTTAAAATACATTTCTTTAAATGTGCAGCCAAAGACTTACTGCAGCCATTAATAATTTGAACAGCATCCTCCAAGCTACTTGGTAAGCCTTTGTATACTCCTAAGACACAGGGTACATACTCAGACAACCATGTTCCAGCATTTTTGAGTGGTCTAGAACCTCAGGAAAAGAATTAATGATTTTGTAAGAACTACAAAATAGAGTAAAATATATTAACAAGAAACATTTTTTTTACAAAACATTATTATATCCTCTTGGGAAAGCCTTTTCTTTCTCCATTTCTTATGGCAGACTCTCAATAAAAGTCAGAATATGTCTTGAGTGTCATTAAAAAATCAAACACTTTAACATTGCAGTTTGTCAGAGTTTATAAAACAAAAAAATTCGGAGATCAGATTAAGAAAAAAACAGTGTCTCTTCCCATTCTTTTTTAACTTTGGCTCACAGTTTGACCAATATCATCTCTGATGGCTGAACACCATTTATGTAAGGAGTAGGATAGCAACACAATTCCAATTTTTTTTCAGAAAAGAAATTAATGTGGGACTTATGGTTAAATATTCTCTCTATTTCCTACTGAAACCCATTAAAGTAACAATAAAGAGATAGATAAAAATGGCAAAGCACACAAGGGCCAAAAAATTTGTAACTGGGAAATAGATACATACATGGAAACTGACATGGCAGACAAAAGGGGGTCTAGCCTAAAGTCAGCAAAGAAGGCCCAGTAGCAGCCAGTTAGTTGGTACTTCAGAACCCCATAAAAACCTCAAGAAATGGAGACATTAGGTAATCCCAAGAGTGGGGATCCAGGTGAGGCAGAATGCAGAAGGGTAGACTGAATGTCTGTATAAACCTGTATATGTCTGTATAAAAAGTACCACACCTCTAGATCCTACACACACACACACACACACACACACACACACACACACACACACACCTCATTCATCTGGACAGCCACCTCTTCTTCCAATGAGAATAACAGTGTCCATATAAATGGAGATTTCTACTTCTGAGTATAATGGAATTGCTTGCAGCAGACCAAACTCTAGCTGCGAACAACTGGAAAGGTTATTTTTAAAAAATAAAATAAAAAGAGCTGTTCGAAGGCATATGAGAACTACTGAAATAATGGATCAGGGAAGGGAATTGCAGAGAATGAATGGACATCCTGCAGTGGCATTCTCCCAGTGCATTGCCAATTCTGGGAGCAGGGAAAGATGTCGGCAATGCAGGGCTTTCCTCGGGCAGAGGAGAAACCAGAAGAGCTATTGGCAGCCTTTTGATGCTGAAAAGAGAAAAATTGTGACAAAATAGAAAAAAACAAACAGAAAGGCCAGGATCCCAGTGAGAAATAGGGAATAGAAAAATAAGGCTGACAACTGGTATTACCCTTAAGACATGAATTCTGAAGTATCAAGGGCAAGAGTCTAAAAGCCAAGCAGAAATCTTTTAAAGAGCAGAGGGGAGTTTTTGATACTCTTAAGGTGCTGAGAAGGCAAGACTTAAAGTCCAGGGTCAGCCAATGAAAAGGGCCAGCTCTTGGTTGAAAGAATTGGACAGCTACACTACAAGAGTGAATCTAAAATAGAGATAGAAAAAACATCCCAGGGTCATGGATTAGAATAATTAATATTGTTAAAATGTTCATACTACCCAAAGCAATCTACAGATTCAGTGCATTCTCTATCAAAATTCCAATGACATTTTTCACAGAAATAGAAAAAAAAAAAATTCAACTTACATGGAAACACAAAAGATCCCAAATAACCAAAACAATCCTGAACAACAAAAACAAAGCTTGAAGCATTAACCTCCTGATCTCAAAATCTACTGCAAAGCTATAGTTATCAAAACAACATATTACTGGCATAAAAACAGACATATAGAACACTGAAACAGAATAGAGAGCCCAGAAATAAGTCCACACATTTATGATCAACTGATCTTCAATAGATTTCCCAAAAACACACAAGGGGTAAAAGGCAGACTCCTCAACAAATGGTGCTAGGAAAACTGGATAGCCATATTCAGAAGAATGAGATTGGGCCCTTATATCACACTATATATAAAAATCAACTCAAAATTAATTCCAGACTTAAATGTAAGACCTAAAACTATAAACTACTAGAAGAAAACATACAGGAGAAGCTCCATGACATTAATCTGAGTAATAATTTTTTGGATATGACAACAAAAGCATAGACAACAAAAGAAAAAATAGACAAATGAGATTGAATCAAACTCAAAGCTTCTACACAGCAAAGGAAACAATCAACCAAGGGAAGAGACAACTTACAAAATGGGAAAAAATATTTGCAAACCATACATCTGAAAAGAGGTTAGTATCCAAAATATATAAGGAACTCAAACAACTCAATAGCAAGGAAACAAATAATCTGATTGAAAAATGGGCACAGGTCCTGAAGCCATCCAAATAATCAAGAAGTATATGAAAAAAATGTCCCACATCACTAAGTACTAGGGAAATGCAAATTAAAACCACAATGAGATGTCACCTCACACCTGTTAGAATAGCTGTTATCAAAAAGATAGGAAATATCAAGGGTTGGGGAGGATGTGGATAAAGGGGAACTCTTGTACACTGTTATTGGGAATGTTTATTATAGCCATTATGAAAAACTGAATGGAAGTTCATCATAATAATTAAAAGTAGAACAAATATGATCCAGCAATCCCAGTACTGGATATATATCCAAAAGACATGAAATCAGTACGTCAAAGAGATATCTGCACTACCATGTTTATCACAGCACTATTCACAGTAGACAAGATATGGAAACAACCTAAGTTTCTATCAACAGATGAATGGATAAAGAAAATGTGGTAAAATACACAATGCAATATTAGTCAGCCTTTTAAAAAGAATGAAAGCTTGTCATTTGTGACAACATAGATGATAGATGAACCTGGAGGACAGTAAGCTAAATGAAATAAGCCAGGCACAGAAAGACAAATACTTTATGATCTCACTTATATATAGAATCTTAAAAAGTCAAATTCATAGAAATAGAGAGGAGAATGATGGTTACCAAAGGTTGGGGAAAGGAGAAAGGATTGGGGAAATGTTGATCAAATTATACAAAATTTCAACTTAACGGGAGGAATAAGTTCAGGAGATCTATTTTATAATGTGGTGACTGTAGTTAATAACAATGTACAGTATACTTGAAAATTACCAAAAGTAGATTCTAAATGTGTTCGCTGCAAAAAAAAAGTATGCAAGATAATAGATATGTTATTTAGCTCAATTTAGCCTTTCAATAATGTATACATATATCAAAACATCATGCTATACAACATAAATATATACAATCTTTTCAGAACACCAGCATTTATTTTGCTAGTTCAGCAACATTTTGAGTGAGACCCAGAGACGGTGGCATTTAAAAATAATGTAACCTTGGTCCCAATGCAAGTGGCAAGAGCGAGAGGTCTCCATGGAGCTTTGCTAAAGGGGAAAAAAAAAAAAAGAAATTAAAAACCATCCACTAATGTGCCAGCAAGTAATGAAATAAGAATCTGACATTCGGTTCATTGAAATGCATACAAGATGTCCCTGTGTTACCCTGGCAATTCGTCATAAAGGCTGGTGTATTTCTGTTTGTTATACATGAAGTGCGGTGAATTAATACCAGGCTGGTTCTTCTAACAAACTTTTCAAACTATGTACATGACAGAGTCAAAAAGAGATTTATATACATGTTTATGTGTATGTGCACTCATGCTAGAATATATACATAAAAATGTATATGTTTCTCTGCCTGTGAGTACATGGAGTCAAATATATCAGGATTACAAATGAGAAATTCAAGTGATGACCCAGGGATCTGGAAACATTCTTTTACTCTTTGTGTGTGTGTGTGTGTGTGTGTGTGTGTATGCACATAAAATATATGCAATTTTTATTTGTCAATTAAAAAATAAACAAATAAAATTTTAAAATAAAATGAAAGTAGAAAGAAATTTACCAAAACTGTAATCCAGCTTTGATACAGTTCAGTCCCTGATTGGATTAAGGTGAACAGCCCCAACTCTATCTGTGTGGAAGAGGAAAACTGAAACGTCTCTGGAGGAGGAAATCGTTTTTTGAAAGTCCACAATGTTTTCATGTATATTCTCATATATAATGTCAATCAATAATTACTAGATATGATAAAAGACAAAATCATATAATCCAAATCCAAGACAAAAAATAAGAAATAGAAACAGACCCATTGTGACCATATATTGGAGGCAGCAGAGAGTGATCTTAAAATAATCGTGAACATGCTCAGGAAAATAAAGGAAAAGGTAGAGAATATCACCAGAGGACTGGAAACTATAGCAAAGAATCAACTGAAAATTCTAAAACTAAAAAGTAATATCTTTAAAATTAATAACTCATTAGATGGTTTTAAAACAGGTTAGATATAAAGAAAAGAGATCAGTGACATAAAACATTAATAATTAGATAAAAAACTCAA
Organism: Lepilemur ruficaudatus; assembly: GCA_963574885.1. Lineage (NCBI taxonomy): Eukaryota > Metazoa > Chordata > Mammalia > Primates > Lepilemuridae > Lepilemur > Lepilemur ruficaudatus. Next base: position 10,327 of record CAUYRT010071785.1, read on the forward strand.
AGTAAAGAACACAGAAGAAAAGACTGAAAAACTAATTTTGAAAAGTAAAAAGCATATAGATCACTGTCAAATGGCATAATATATGTGTAACTAGAATCTCAGAAGGATAAGTGAGAGCTAGAGAAGTGAGTAGAAGCACTATTTGTAGAAAAAATAGCTGAGATCTTCCCCAACTGAGGAAAGATGTTAACTCACAAATTCAAGAAGTGCTATAAACCCCAAACAGAATAAATGAAAAGATTACTATTTGTCAATTAAATAAATAGGCCAGGCGTGGTTACGCTCACGCCTGTAATCCTTGCACTCTGGGAGGCCGAGGCAGGAGGATTGCTCAAGGTCAGAAGTTTGAGACCAGCCTGAGCAAGAGCAAGACCCCGTCTGTTCTAAAAATAAAAAGAAAGTAATTGGCCAACTAAAAATATATAGAAAAAATTAGCCGGGCATGGTGGTGCATGCCTGTAGTCCTAGTTACTTGGGAGGCTGAGGCAGGAGGATCGCTTGAGCCCAAGAGTTTGAGACTGTTGTGGGTTAGGCTGATGCCACAGAGTGCCACAGCCTGGGCAACAGAGTGAGACTCTGTGTCAAAACAAATAATATCAAATAAATAAATAAATAAGTTGTTGGGGCTCAGAAATCAATACCCCAAAATGAAGGCCTTAGAAACAAAAGGCCCTCCTGTCTCTCAGTCCCATTCTCCCCCATGGCTCACCATAGAAACTAGAATCCCTCTTCCCCAAAGCCAGCCTTAAAACCTAAAAATAGTACTCTCTCTTTCCCCTACCTTTTTGTGTAAAAACTGGCCATAAAGAAATTATGTGCCTTCCTTTTTTTACTGTAGGTCATAAGATCCCCATTCCAGAAAACTTACCCCACACCCATAAGGAAGGAATGCTGCACAGAGAGGCCAAGAAGAATCTAGATAGGCAAGTTTTTCTAGGTTTCCCCAGTCTATGAACATTAGATCATAAGCTTTTTGTCCAATCACATTTCTACATGGCTCTCTATACTTTGTTGAACCTAAGCATAAAAATGGACAATTTTCCTTGCGTGTTTGGGTCTTCATTCTGAACACTCCCTTGTATACATGTTAAAAAAAAAAATGTGTGTGCCTTTTCCCCAATTAACCTGCCTTTTATGAGTTCATTTTTCAGAGAACTTTCAGAGAGCCTAGAAGAACTTACGCATTAACCCCTACAAAATAGTTTGTACCATAATCCAGAACAATAGCATCTCATTACCATGGTAATAGAAAACTGGCCTAGCAGCAAGAGAGCCAACTTTATGTTCCTGATGGCCACCATTAACTTTCTCGTACTTGTTGGTATGACTAGAAGAGATGGCAGAACTCATCCATTATCTAGCCAGTTGAGAATTGCCTTAGCTAGCAGCTTATTCAACCCACTAGGATGTAAGTCACATTAGGGCAGGATTTCTTTCCCTACTTATGCTCTATCCTCAGTGCCTGAACAATGACTAGTTCATAGTAAGATCGATTAGTATTTGTGGCATTCATCCTCAAAGATTACTACCAAATACTCATGAATTTTCCTTCCATGGAATTGCAAACGGTATTCATTATCTCACCCAACTTTATCTCTGGGGCCCTGGGTAAACCACTGACATACTTCTGTATTATTTTGAAGTGTTGGTGCATAATTTTAGAATAGAGCTCGTCTCTGAAAATATCTTGTACCAGGGCTCATCTCTGAGAATATCTTGCACCAACGAATACTTCCACTTAATTTTCAAACCCTCCCCTACCAACTTATTGTTGCAGAGGTCTATTTACTTTCTTGTCTTCTTGTGCAGAGGCTAAAGCAACTCCATCTTGGATGCTAATCTGCCATGTTGATTTCCGATTAACCCCAGGTCTGGGCCTTGTGTAAGAGCATGTGCTTACCATAAGTCCTTCCTGCCTTTAGGCAAATTCTCGCCTTTCCCTGAGAGATTGACTTCAGTTGTTCTACATATTCTTTCCACTGTCCTGTGGCCGCCTAAGACATGACTTCCATTCAGGACACCAAAAACATGGCTTCTGTTTGTAAGTCCCTATTAAATGTTTCTTCCTGGGAATCTGGGTGTGTCATCCTCTTTCTTTAGCCTGTCAGTTCCCTTGGCCTTTGCGGGTAGGTTTGCATAGACCTGCTCATAGACCACAGAACATCTCATATCCACCATCTTGGATAATATAGGTTACAGACAATAAATAAAGAGCTGTGCTCAGAATTATTGCTTTCTGGATTATCAGATTCCAGTTTTGTTCCATCATATTTTTTTAAAATGAATGAGCTGTCAGATTTTCATAAAAGATTTTAGAAGAAAGACTTCTGACATGACTTTGGTTAAGTCACTTCTCCTTTCTGGGATAGAAGGCACTTAGACCAGATCAGACACACCAACAGGGCAACACTCCGAATGGATGGAAACCATGGACACATTTGACCTGCAGAGAGGTTTTTGGTTTTGTGTATGCGTGTGTGTCTGTGTGCGTGGGGGACTGAGGAGAAAGTTAGTTGCCCATATAAAGAAATTTTTACATAAAGTTCCAAAAATCCAAATTTCTAGGTTCTCTTCAAAAATTAGATCTGGCAACACTGGGTCCAAAGTCTTGCATGGGAACGGTTACAGACTGCCCTTTTCAAGAGAGCTTGATCTCTCTGGTTTTTCCAGAGAGATCAAGACCTACATCACTTCTTAACGCTAGCTACCTGTCCCCCAAACCAGGTGAGCCCTGAATGTTATTCTAAAATTGTATGAACTACCTTCAATTGGTATAGGGTCCCTAATAAGCACATAACAAGCATGTATATGTTGGGTACAACTCTGTTTTGTCACTCTGTATGACAGAGTATGATTTGTTTATTTTTAAGATCATGGGGATAGTTGATGCTCTAAGTCTCAATGTCCTCATCAGTAAAGAAGAGGATGAGCTGCTACCTGAGGGGATATTGAGGCCCAGAGCTCCCATATGGCCCCCCTGGCTCACTTAGAATTTAAGGCTGAAGGATGAGAATGCCACCTTTGTTGCTACTTCTTAAAGATGCCCAAATATCAACATCGCGTGACTGTAAACTGTGAGGATTTTTTCATTGACATTCTTCTAGTCAATGAAGTAAATAATATAAGTTGTAAGATGGTATTTCTAAGGGGTGAGGGCTGTCTTCTCAACAGAAATATTGGCGGACAGAAGATAATGAAATTACATCTTTAAAATGCCAAAAGACAATACCTGGCAATTTGGAATTCTATACTTAGTGAAAATATTTCAAAAATCAAAATGAAATAAAGACTATTCCAGCAAGTAAAAATTTTGATCATTTGTTGCCAATAATACCTGAAGTAAAAGAAATACTAAAGGAAATTCTTCGGGCAGAAAGAAAATGATTCTAGAAGCAAAGGTGAAATGAAAAAAGGAATGAAAGGCATGAGGAAAGGTAAATATGTGAACTAAATATAAAGACAAATAAATTTTTTCACTATGCAATACAATGACTATGCAAAGCAATGATGTCTTTGCAGGGTTTTAAATATGTGTAAAACAGTTGCAAAAATCCATGACAACAATAATTCAAAAGGAAAGAAGGGGTGAAATTGTATTAAAGTGTTCTAAATTCCTAACATGATTGCATAAGAGGTAAAAATAAACAGCCCACTGTCAGCAGACATTAGAGAAAGACCTTTAATGTGAACGACAGAGACCAAAGTAATAAATAAGCAAACAGAAGCTGATCTTAACAGAAATAGAGACTAAGTGACTATAATCAACAGTAAGTTAGTGCATGCTTTAAAATAACTAAAAGAGTAGAATTGGACTGTTCCTAACACAAAGAAATGATAAATGCCTGAGGTGATGGATAACCCAATTACCCTGATTTGATTAATTCACATTGTATGCCTGTCTCAAAACACCACATGTAGCAACTAATATGTACTCATATTAATTAAAAATTTGTAAAAAAAGTTTTAAAATAAAGAAACAGAGACAATGCAGGGAGAAGAAAAAGGTATAAATAACATACTCATAAAAAATTTAATTAATATATTTAGATCAGGAAAGATATTGTATCCAGAAAATAAGAACAGTAGAATTAAAAAACAGGTGAAATATAGGAGAAAAAAGGTGAGTAAAGATTAGGATCAATCCAAGAGATCCAACATCAAATAATAAGAACATTAGGAGAAAAAAAATAGATAAAACAGAAGAAAGAAAATTATCAAAAATATTTTTTTCAAAGAAAATTTCTCAAGCTGAGGATGGGAATTAGGGGTCTCAATAGGGGGAAGGAAATGTTCTAAAACTGATTTGTGTGAGTAGCTGTACAACTTAGTAAATTTACTAATCATTTAATTGTACACTTAATATGAATTAATTGCATGATATGTAAATTATGATTCAATAAAGTTGTTTAAAAAAAAAAAGAAGAAGAATTAGGGAGCTGGATTGATTCCTGGTCATTGTGAACAGACATTGCCTGCCACAGATGACCACACTCTGGACTGGTCAGATGCCCAGAGAAAGCTCCACACCCCTAACACCAGCCTGGATGGGGGCCCGTGAGAACACCTGACCCCTTGGGTGCTGGGACACTCATCTCTGGTGCTGTTGACACCAGCAGTATCAGATGACCTGGAGCTAGCACTTCCTGTGGGCATCTTCTAAGATCTTACATTCAGTACATCTAGTGCGACTACTCAGAAGTCACAGAAACCTGCTCAGAAGTAAGACTAGTGAATTTGACAACTGAATATGTTTGCCCTTTAAAGACAATCAACTTTTTAATCATTAAATATTACTAACTGAGCTGTCTCCTGGCTGCCCTCAGGTAGGAGATTCCATACAAGGTAGGGACAGTGTGTTTTGGTGGGTAAGAGTGAAATTTCTGGAATTAGACTGCTTTGGAAAGTTACTTAATCTGTTTTCTCATCTCCAAAATGGGAATAAAAACAGTTCTAGCCTCATAGAGTAGTAAGGCTTAAATGAGCATACTACAGAGCCAGGCAGAAGAATATAATAAGTTATCAATGTATTTTTATTATTAAACAAAAATTATATCTTTCCTTGGCCCACATGAATTGAATTTACTAAGTACATACTACAAACCAAATCACTAAGTACATATTACAAATCAAATCACTCAAATTCTCTACATTGAAAGACCAGGGTTTTTGTTTCCAATCCATTGCAGACTGATAGTTTTGCAAATTATAATACAAATGAACTACTAGAAAAATGAAATAAAAATGGAACAAAGATAAAAAACACTAAACCGAAATGGCTGTTTAAAAAAAGGTTTCTAAATGCTCCCTCTCGATTTCTGTGCTTGTCTCTGTGCCGCTGGGTGGCACAGTTCACAGATGGGCATGTGTCTGCAGACCCCACAGGGGAGTAGCACTGGAAGGGCAGACAGCTGTTTTCTGTAGGACTGTGGTGCGTGGGCACCTTCCCTGGTGTCGGGGAAACTCCCCTCCTCCTTGAGGCGAGCTCAGTACTGAGCACAGGTGCTGACAACGGATGCTTGGTGCTGGCACTCTCAGTTTGTCTTACTGCTAGCACCAGCCCATGTCCTTGGCTGGACCCACCAGCCACACCCAGACTTACAATGGAAGCTAAATGTGAGAAGCAGCTGGGAAAACAGAGTCTATTCAGCAAGTAGTGGAGACAGTGACAGCAGACCCTACATTCCAGAGGCAACAGGAGCAGTGATTTTAGGAGCATCATGAGAGGTGTCTGAGGTGAAGGGTCCTTCACCAGACCATCCCTGGACATGATTGTGGCCCACTGCACTTGAGATGGAGCAACTCTGGTTTTCAGATTCTTCTGGAGAGTTCATGATTGACTTAACTTGCCTTTAACGAGTTTCTTTCTGATTAAATAAGCCAGTAGATTTGTACTGCTTGAAACTAAGAACCAAAAATGGTTCACATGGATTTTAAAAACAAAATCACGAAGATGGACCCTCTTGGCATGTGGCATCTCATCCTACCTGGCCATCCTATGGATGTTCACGACACTTTGATATTGAAGTCTGTGTCAGTATCTCATTTACCCACTCCAGCTCCCCGAACTTCTTTTTGGCCTTGTTCTCTATGGTACACCCTAACAACACTCTTCAATTTAGATCTGAAATCAAGCTGAAAATTGATGAACACTTTATACCACTTTCTGACAAGCTGAAGTGACATAGGCTTGCAGGTAAACCATCTGTCACAATTATGAAGGAAATTGGTCTTCCCAGAATGTCTTCCCTTTTTATATGGGAGAAATTTACACCCACAATTTGCAATTTTATGATATTAAGTGAAGATTCCAGCCCTCAAAGCTGATTTCCCAGGCTGGAGCTGCTCAAGTGAAATTATCCTGCCATTTAATGGGTGACAAAGATAATTTTCTGCTTGGTGGCTAAAGGCCTCTTTAACCCCCAGAGAGGCTCAGATTGGTGCCTGCTGGCCTGGGGACATGTGTCCTCCACTCCTGGAAGAGTGCAAGCAGAGGCTGTCCAGCATCTTTTAGGGACACTTTAGATTTAGAAATAAGGAGATTATGCCTGAGGATTTCTTGTCCCTTTCAAACTTTGAGAACCAGGTTGCTGCCCTTAAAGATATCTTCAGGCCATTATGAATACTGGGCTTCCTGTTTGAGCAGCTAGCACACTTTACATGACCTCTGCAGGGAGGAAAAAGGATTGAAAAAATGAACTGCTAGAAATTACAATTCATGCACCAGCTTTGCACTAGGGTTCATTATCAAGACACAAATAATTATTGAGAGTAAAAACAAGTGAAATTGTCACCCAAGGATCTCAAAAATTATCCACGTCTGGTCCCACTTCTAGAGGGTCTGATACAATTGATATGGAGGAGCCCACACATCGATATTTTAAAAAGCTCACCAAGTGTTAAGAATGTGAAGCCAAGACTGAGAACTACTGCTTTCGGGTGTCTGGTGGGGACCCGGGGTTTTCTTTTCACTTCTTGGGGCAGGTGCAGCCCAAATTCAAGTCAGCCAAGGACAGTTAGAAAAGGGGAAAGAAGGCTAGAGATACCACTGGTTCAAAAGAACATATGGAGGTGGGAGGTACATTTCACCTCCTCCAAAGTTTACTGTAGGGACAGAAAAACCCAGCCCAGTTGCGTCCCCATTTTCTCTTGCTTCCATCACATTCTTGAGTTGACTGTGTGGGTTGTGCTTTAGTTTGGAGGAAAAGCAGTGTGATATGATAGAAAGGGTCACCAGATTCAAGTTTTCTACAGGAAATAAGTATGTCTGAACATTAGAGAATTCCTCAAGGACTCGAAGATATGGAAACTACATGATGATCTGAGAATGAGTTATAAATATCTCGAAGATCATTTCCAGGCTCTATCTCCTGGGTTGTAAGGATTAAATTTGGAGCCTGAACAGGCCTTTGTGGCTGCTGAGTCTTTCATTTTCAGGCAGAGTTGCTGGAGAACATGAAGAGATTTGGTCAAAAGGGGCCACCGCTGGGCATGTAGTTAGGTGTTCAAATAGGCCCTGCTTATAGTGAATGACTTACAGTTTATTACATGTTTTTGTGTCTAGGGAGTTTATTAACAGAAATAATGGCATCTCCCTAAACAGCTTCCATTGTAGTTATTGTTTAAATGACTTCAGTCCTCCATAATCCCTAAGAAAGCTCACTCCCTGCACCTTCTGTGTTTTTTTAAATTCAAAAAAATGTGGCTGATGTTGAGGGTGGGGTGTTCTGTGAATCATCTGCCAGGACAACTGAAGGATTTGCATGGTCCTTTCATGCTTATGTTGTCCTCAAGGTCGGGCACTTGGGAAGCTTGTTGGCCTGTGATCCGGTCGGCAGCTGTGGAGCCAAGCTACACTCCCACGGGGCTGAAACCCAGCACCTCGCCTCTTTAGGACCAAGCCTGAAAGTCTGGCAAAACTGGAAGGTCATGCAAGAAACTATGTGAAGAGACACGAGCTAGGATGAACCTTGAAAGATGAACAGGGACAGGTGTGGAAGACTGGAATTCTTTCAGAGGGTAAGGAGTTCAAAGTGCCATGCTTCTCTTTTGCAGGAATATTAAAAAAAAACCAGTAATTTATTTACCAACCAGGTGATCAGACCAGCAGGAATTTAAAACACATTACAAATTATTTTAAAGGGAAAACTCAGCACCACAGATGGGCTCAGCAATGCAGAAATAATAGGAGACTAGAAAATAAGGTGTTACTAATTTTCTCTCTTTGGCTTGTTAATTTCCTCTATTGCAGGATCTGTCTTTTGCTACCTACTGAGAGATGGCTCCAAATAATAGTTTGAAATTGTTTTATTATTCAGTGTTATTTACCTTGACAAGTGCACAGATCTAAACAGCAAGGAATTAGATTGACAAAGATAGATTATTCCTATTTTCCTAATTGCATCTCTTTAATCTCTATAGGATTGAAATATGATTAAATAAGTCCTTCACGTAAATTAACAGGCAACATGAAAGAAATTACTATCTGTTACCATTCACGTTAGTCTAACTTTTCTTTGAATATTACATTATAAAGTCAACAGGTGCTTTGCAAAGTGACTAAGCAAAAGTCCTCCATTAACATCCTTCATTCTCTTTTCATAATCAAAATATAATCATGGCATACACAGGGGAATTTTTGGAGACTTTGTCAAATTTCTACATATCACTGCAGAGAAAATCACTGCAAATGTCAAGAGTTTCAGGTATGCTTCAAATCTAGTGACAGCTTTTCAGTAAAAATAGAATGCTATAAGCTGGGGTTTGATCTGACTTTGGTACTATTAGGTCATTAAGTATGAAATGTCCAATTTCCGTAAGTACTAAGTTTGACAGTTGATATCTCTGACATTTCATTTTGACATTTCTTATTTTTTTTTTCCATTGCATAGGTGCATCCTTAGTCTTTCAAACGCATGTTTTGGCTTGTGATTATCTTTCACATATTTTTAGAGCAATTTTTGTGAAACCATGGGTAAGTCAAAAATTTGTGTTATTTTTGAATATGAGTTCCATCATGGAACCAATGCAGTGCAGACAGCTCGAAATACCATCAAAGTGTTTGGGAAGGATGTGGCTAATGAATGGACAGTACCTTGATGGTTTGAGAAGTTCCATTCCAATGATTTTGATTTTGAAAGTGAGCCACGTGGGTGACCTGAGACCAAGGTGGATCATGATGAGCTGAAAGCTGTGGTGGAAGCGAATCCATCTCAGCCTACGTGTGAATTAGCAGCAAGGTTTGATGTCACTATTCCAGCAATATTGGACCATTTGAAACAAATGGGCAAGGCAAAGAAGCTGGACAGATGGGTACTGCATGAATTAAATGAGTGTCAGAAGAGAAATTGTCTCAAAGCTTGTCTTTCTTTGCTGTCACAACAAAAGGCAAACTATTTCTGCACCATTACACATTGTTACGTGTCATGAAAAATGGATTCTTTTTGATAATTGCAAGCATTCGGCACAATGGTTGGATAAACATGAGGTGCCAAAACACGATCCAAAACCAAATATTCATCAGGAAAAATAGCTAATGGTGTCTGGTGGTCCAGCACTGGTATTATCCACTATAGCTTCATGAAAGCTGGTCAATCTATTACAGCAGATGTCTACTGCAACCAATTGGATGCAGTGATGAGGACGCTTGTGATTAAGTAGCCAAGACTGGTCAATAGAGACAGGCTAATGCTCTTGCAAGACCACGTGTGGCAAAAAACAACGCTGCTCAAACTACAGAGGCTGGATCTGGAAACTCTCTGTCATCCACTGTATTCACCAGACCTTGCACCGACTACCGCTTCTTCCAGGCTTTGAACCACTTCTTGCAAGGAAAAATATTAAATTCTCAACAAGCTGTGGAAAACACCTTTTGAGATTTCATCGCCACTCACTCTCCAGGCTTCTTCACTGCTGTCATAAATAAGCTACCATTAAGATGGCACAACCATGCCGATAGTTTAGGCGCATACTTTGATTAATTGTATGCTTCTTATTTGAGATATAATAAACTAAACTTTCGATTTGAAATCAGACATTTCATATTTAATGACCTAATGGTTGCATGACCAGAGACAAGCCAACTGACTTATCTCAATTTGGAAACATGGAAGTTGAAACATTGGACATGGAATGGAACTAACATGGAAACATGGTAGTTGAAATATTCAGTTATATAAGAAGTTTGACTGATCTCTAGAGAAGCAAACTCACAGTGACATTAAATATTTTAAAATCTCTGCTCTTTGACTCATAAAAGTTTAGAATAATGAGCCTAAGTTTAGAATGTCCTTTAAGTTTGTCATTCATCAATTCACAAAATAGTTATTAACAGTCTCCCATGGGTGCGGCTTTGTGTCCATGTTAATAAGTGTGTTTGCTTCAGTAAACCATTATGCATCACATAATGAAAATGCTTTTCTAAATAGCATTACCTGAGTTTTATTTTCTAATTATTTATTTTAAAGAAATTGGAATAGGATCCCCTACTTATCAAAAACGAGTGGAATTAAAAAAAAAAAACTAAAAAAATTAAGTGGAATTTAGACAATAAGTATACCTAACTTTAAGGCAGAAAAGTTCAAAAACAGACACTGGATAATAGTTTCATACTTTAAGAAGTAAAGTAAGTTTCTTTACTTTAGAAAGAAAGAACCTACTTTGAGGTTCTTGTGCAGAAACTGGTAGACTTTCTAGGTTTCATGTATTATCAAGGGAAGAAAAACCTTTGAACGAGCTTAAAAGCAATGCACTTATTGAGTGCAAAATCAACACACTAGATATAAATTAATCTACTAAAATGATTACATTTTCAAACTAATTTTAAATGCAACATAATAAGGGTTTATCGAGTTTTTAGAAAAGCAACAATTTAATATAACTTCTTTGATTTTGCAAGCGATATAACTACATCATAACAAATGCAATAGAAAAAGTAATTTATAGCAGCGTGTGTGGACAGGAAGTGCCACTAACAGTCACACCAGTGCAGCGTGTGTGAACAGGAAGTGCTCCTGATAGTCACACCAGGCCAGAGTGTGTGAACAGGAAGTGCCACGAATAGTCACACCAGTGCAGCGTGTGTGAACAGGAAGTGCTGCTGATAATCACATGAGGGCCACATGTATGAACTCAGACCATCCCACACAGCCTGGGAAGTGTGGTGTGGGAGGCAGCTTCTGATAAGGCTCCCAAGGATGCCAGGTTCTGGGAATTCACACCCTTCTGTAATCACCTCCCCTTAAATATGGGCTGGATCTAGTGACTTCCTTCAAACAGAGAATATAGGAAAAGTGATGGGATGTCCCTTCCAAGATTAGGCTACAAAAGTCTGTGACTCCTGCCTTGCCGGCACTCCCTCTCTCGCCTCCCAGACTTGCTGGTTTTGACAAAAAGCCCACATGGCATGGAACTGAGGATGGCCTCCAACCAACAGCCAATAAAGAACAAGGTTTTCGCTCAGCAACCCATAACGAACTGAAAAATGGCCAACAGCCACATGAGTGAGGTGCGGAAGCAGATACGTCTTTAGCTGAGCTTGGATACAACCACGGCCCCAAAGCTAACCTGTGCCTGGATTCCTGGCCGACAAACACAGTGAGAGAATAAATGTGTGTTGTTTGAAGTCACTAAGTTTTGGAGTAACTTGTTACACAGCAATAGACAACTATTACAAATAGTTGTCTAAATACACTTTAGTGATAAATACTATGAGGCAAATATAGCAGGGAAGAGGACTAGAAAGTGAAGAGGATGGAAAGAGTTGTACTTTAAGTGTGTGAACAAGGGAGGCCTCATGGAGAAGGTTCTATTGAATAGAAACGTAAAGGAAGAGAAGGTATGAGCCATGCAGACAACTACAGAGAGATCCTTCTAGGCTGAGCAGCATATCCACTGCGACCATGGATATTTTATGGGACACAGGTAAAAATTCTTATGTGCCAAACATCTTATGGGTGCTTTACCCATATTCTTCCATGCTGTCCACACAGAAGCCTAAGAGACAGCTCCTGGGTTATATAATTTACAGATGAGGACACGCAGGTTTAGCTCCCCAAATCACACCACTGCAGCGTTGGTGCTGGGTGCTAAACGCAGGTCTGTTGAGTGCAAGTACATACCTTGGAAGGTGCATTAGTTTCCTATTGCTACTGTAACAACTTACCAGAGACTTAGTAGTTTACATAACGCAAATTTATTATCTTACAGTTTTGTAGGTCAGAATTCTGCACTGGGTCTCATGAGGCTAAGATCAAGGTGTCAGTCAGGCTGCATTCCTTTCTGGAGGTTCTAAGGGCAAACTCATTTTCTTGCCTAGTCAGGTTCTTAGCAGAATTCCATTATTTGCCATTGTAGGACTTTGCTCTGCAGGTTGTAGGTCCCTGTTGCCTTCCTGGCTGTCAGTCAGGGGCTGTTCCTTGATTCTAGAGGACACCCACATTCCTTGGCCCATGGACCCCTTCCCCACTTTTAAAACCAGCAATAGTGGGTCAAGTAAGTCCTTCTCACACTTCAAATCTTTCCTTCCTCTTCCATGGTTTCATCACTTCTGCTTCCTTATTCCACTTTAAGGACCCAGGTGATTAGATTGTGCCCACTTGAATAATCCAGATTAACCTCCTATAGTAAGTTCAGTAACTTTAATTGCATCTGAAAAGTATTAAATGCCTTTTTCCATGTAATGTAAGATATTCACAGCTTCCAGAGATTAGCCGGCAGTCATTTTGGGGACCATTATTCTGCTTACCAGAAGGGTATTTTTGGGAAACAATATAAAAATTGCTGATGAAAGAAGGATGCTCTATTGGAGCTGAAAAACAAATAAGCCAATCACTGCTGTGATAAGTCTGTGTGATCAGTCTACACATCAGATATCATCTATGGAACTAACACCAACTTCTTTAGACTGAGGAACTGTCAAGATGGGCTTTCTGTAGGATGTAGGCTTAAGTATTACAGGAGAGTCAGGAGAAGGTGGAGTTGATGGGCATGGTCTTCTAGAGAGAGGAAGCCCTGAGCAAAGTCATCGAGTTGATAAAGAGTATGCCCAGCTTAGAGAACTGCATGCTGATAACTCACACCACCTGTTTTAGGGAAGGGAAGGGTGTGAGTGATTGCATATCTGAAGGGAAACTGGGCGCTTTAGTGCACAGTTAGTTGGTGTTGGAACTTTATCCTGAAGGGTATGGATCTGAATTTATAATTGCTTCTTATTAAGGAATATGAAATAACATGATTTATACATAAAGTGGAAAATATTTGCTTCTCTATGCCTTAACACACTCCAAATTTATTTCCTACCATAATGTATGTTTCCAATGTTTTTAAGTTAACTCTCAGGTTAGACATAGACAAAACTGGTTCATTCTACCCCATTCAATATAAAGTATGGGCATTAGTCACAGAAAATATTAAAGCAAAAAATATGGGAACAATTTCTCATAAGTAACATCTAGAAACTTCTGATTACAAGTGGCTGCATGCTTAGATACATGCACATATGTATATACTATTGTATTCATAACCTGTAAATGTTTTGGTGGTTTTCTCTGATATGCACATTATATATTAGAAGTCAGTGTCTTAACTAATTCTAGATTTGGTTAGGGGAACATTTTGTCTCAGTACTGTTTATTAACTTTATTCACCTAATAATAACTAAATTACATGGCCCACTATTGTGTCTACATGTGACAAATACAGTGTAGAATTGCAGCTGTTCTCTGCATAATTGAAATCAAAATCTACATCTGTCCCATTTGCACACCACTTCTGGGGCAAAGAAGACATTTTTTTCCAGGAAAAATTTTGGTCATGGAGATTTTGTCCTAGGGGAAAAATATATACAATTGGTTTTCTGTAAGAATTGTTTGACCATGGTGGCCTTGCGGGTGAGGAGTCTCATTGTTGGCATCTTTAAAGATAATAAGAATGGCATCTTTAAAGATAATAAGAATGGCTAGGAGATCTACTCTTCAGGGAAAACTAGAAAATAACAAGTTCTGGTGTCAGGAAGGGAGCGGTTACTTTATGTGGGCATTTCTCCTGCAGCTGGTATTTATGGGATTGTTTTCTCTGACCTGTGAAACACTTTAATTTTTTCAGTATGGAAAGGTCAGTGTTTCATCTCAGCAACAATTATGGTGAAAACAGCTCTAGGTAAATGTGGACTGAAAGGAACTGTCCTCACCAAATGGTACTATTGTTTATTGTTTTCAAAGAGCTATTTTAAAGAGAGAGAAGGCATTAGGGAGGAACAGAGGGAAAAGAACAGAGAAAGAGAGAAAGAAAGAGACAGAAAAGAGAGAAAGACTCAGAGACCAACAACAGAGTGAACACAATTCTGAGTGAGGATGTAGGGGGATCGGGAGAGAGGATGTGAAGAGGGGCTTGCCATCAATCCTAAGCTTCTCCCATAGACCTGTGAAGTGCTAATGGAGAGTGTGGTTATATGCAGTACAGGAGTTAAGGATAAGTCACAGAAGCATCTTTGCTTCTGGAACCCTCTGACAAATCCAGTCCCAATTCAAATCTTTGTCTTTAGTTCTTGGAAAGTCTACACTCCAATTACTGCTCTCTTCCAACACCCAGGTAAGCTCCAATTTGCTTTTAAGGTGCTTTGCTCCCTGCACAGTTTTATCTTGGACAGCTGTGATTCCCATTTATCCTCCCAAAGGCTTTCCTTTGGAACTGCCCTTCCTGGGGTTTGGATGGAGCTGTCAGTCAGGAGGTTCCTCCTCCTCACACAGAAGCTGGACAAATGATGCTTGCTTACCTGTCAGAGACCTTTTAGGGGCTTGAATGGATGCTTGGAGCCAGAGATTATTTCTCTCCTTGTAAGATTTTGAGTTACAAGGATCATTTGAGTTTAAAATGATAATCCTTCCTATCATGTAAAGAGACTCTTTCAGGAAATGAAAGCAACACTGCAGATATCAGAGCCAAGTGCGGGAGGAAGAATCAGTTGCATGAGACCATTCAGAGAACAAATGAATTTAGCCAGCCGAAAGCAAGACAGCACCAGAACTTTTTAGTTGCACCAGCCAACAGATTCCATTTTAGCTTGAGGCTAGTTTGAGCTTGCTCAATATTCCTTGCAATGGAAAAAAGTCTTAGATATAATAAAATATTTAATATTTTCTTAAGTCTGATTTTGATAGAAATCAGA
The DNA here is from genome assembly GCA_963574885.1 of Lepilemur ruficaudatus. Taxonomy (NCBI): domain Eukaryota; kingdom Metazoa; phylum Chordata; class Mammalia; order Primates; family Lepilemuridae; genus Lepilemur; species Lepilemur ruficaudatus. The sequence goes on from CAUYRT010071785.1 coordinate 25,490, forward strand.
ATCTACTGATTCTGCTGAATCTACTGACTTATGGTACTGAAACCTAAACCATGTGTCTTGGCCACATTTCAGCATTGATACGTCTGCACTACTTTTCTTGCTCGTCCCAGTAAGTTTCTCCAAGTTGCTCTGTGACACTTGTGTTAGTGATTTTTGCCAAATTTTATTATTCTCCTCTCAGAGACCTGAGAGATAGTCCTGTGTTTTCATCCATTGTCAGCACTTATTCAGTCCCCAGTACCTACGCCTAACTCTAGTCAAGAGGACATCAGTGATAGGGAACCACCCCTAACTCCAGCCTTGGGAGATCAATGACGAGGCTTCCAGAGATGATGTCTTGGTCCGTTTATGTTGCTGTCAGGGGATACCTGAGACTGGATAATTTAGACAGAAGAAAGGTTTATATGGCTCATGATTCCAGTGGCTAAAAGTTCAAGACTGGGCAACTGATGACAGCTTCCACCTGCTTCCACTCCTGGCAGAGGTGAAAGGAAGCAGGCTGTACAGAGATGACATGAATAGAGGGACAAAAGCGGGGGAGTGCTGGGGGCTTTTTAGCAACCAGCTTTCTTAGGGAGCTAATGGAGTCAGAACTCACTCACTCCTGTGAGACAGCATTAATTCATTCATGAAGTGTCCGTCCCCATGACCCAAACACCTCCCACTAGGCTGCACCTCCCAACACTGCTACGGAGGGGATTAAATTTCAGCATGAGATTTGGCGGACAAACCATATCCAAACCATGGCAGACAGCAACAGCAACACAGGAATGGTGCCAGATAGTAAAGAGACTTTTGTCAACAGTGTGAGGTCACATCTACTATTCGCTGAAGCTCCCACATAGATATTTTAAAACTCTAGTCCATGTGGATCAAACTAGCCTGGCACCTGACAAATTCCTGCCTTTATTTATGGGAACAGAACCCTATATTCTCTGGCAAAAGAGCAGACATCATAACTTTTCTTAAATAAAAACGGGCCATTTTCTTTTCTTAAAGAAAATGATGATGAGAAAGCACATGTTCTGAGAGAAAAACGATTAATACTGGAAATCTTTAATTATTAGGGATCTTCTCAGTTCTTTTATAAAGCTTCTATTTCTGACTTTCCATTTTTGGGTTTTTACTACTTACTGGCAGCTGTACTAGAGAGCTGATAAAATGAGATCTAATTTCGAGTGAACAGTCTGCCACCTGGCAGTACCCTGGGGAAATTTTAGTAGAAGAGGTCACTGTTTAAACGTGTTGCTATGTATCACGTGGAGATTACAGTCAACCTAGATATCTCTGTGCAGAGTATATACACACCTATACTTAAGAACATGCTCTCAACACATACTGACATGCACAAAAATGCCTGCGTTCCGCAGCATTTTTCTTAGGTGGGAATAAGCAGCCATGTTGGCCTCACATTTTGGATGTGGCATAGGGTGGAGAATCTGGGGCAGATTCTCTTTCCTCCATGTCAGAAAGCACCTGGCTCTACCCCAGCTGGGTGCTCATGAAGCTGGGCTTCTTTTCTGCTGCAGGTCAGTACTCCCTGCTTCTACCCCAAATCAGGGTTGTCCATCTTCCCACTGCCACATCCTCCAGCTGCTTCAGAGGTGTGTGCCTGTCCTTTGAGGCAGGGTGACCCATGTCAGTGTTCTCTTCCATTGAAAACACTGAAGTACAGGACAGGGCAACACCTGCTTCCCTCCTAGCTCTCTGCTCATTAGCTGGGAGACTCAGACATGCCCATTATCCTTGAGTCAGTTTCTTAATTTGTAAATTGAGAATAATAATGATTTCCTAACAGGAGTCTGATGAGGAGTCAGTACAGCAATATACATAAAGTACCTGGTTTTTGTAACTATGCAATAAATGTTATTTTTCCATTTTTTTCTTTCCATTCCCAAAGAGAGTCAGTGTTAATTCTATTTATAAGATTAATTTTCCATGTTATCTTATGCCAATAACTGCCCAGACTATAGTAGATGCTCCATAAACATGTGTTTAACAAATAGTTAAATGAAATCTGCATGACCATATATTATCAATTTGTGTTTGTAAAGGATTAATGCAAACTGGCTCCTTATACAAAGGGAGTTGGAACATAGTGGATTTGACAGGGTGAGCATGTGTCACAATTCCCAGAAAGGGGACCTCATCAATGTGTCACATTGCAGAGGGTGATACCTCCAGAGGACAGTTGGTTTTCTCTGGTCAACAATTCTCACCACTTGAGAATACCAACAGAGCTGGTAAGGTTAATAGGACCATGCTACCAGCTCTTTCTCTTCTGATCATATCCCTGCTGCTGTGTTCTATAAAAGCCAGTGTTTCTACCTTTGCTTGGTCTAATAACCTGAGGTTGGAGGTGTGGGGAGTGAGATTTTCCCTCAGCCAGTCGTCCAAGATCAATGGCTCTGGGAATCACCAAGTACTGTGAATTTTCCATTGAGGCAGTACACATGTCCTTTGCCAGGTGACCATGTAACTGTCACTACCTTATGTCCCACCACTCTGGTCTGTACACAGAGATGCCTATTGCCTTTAAGCCTGCACATGGCTGGGCAAAGAGAAGGCTTGGGTTTGTCAGGAGATTATAAGGATTTGCTTTCTGCCTTCTAATTTAAGAAATTGTTGCTCTTTTAAAAGACAACAGATACAGGAACAGTGCAAATGTCAGTAATTCTGGTAAAGTTCTTTTATTTGTGGTCTTTGAAGCATCCCTCCTTGGGAGCCTGTGCCTGTGCTTGACTTATAAGAAGGCAGTGGGGGAAGAAGGTAGCCCAGATAGTAGACTAGAAGCAGCCTGTACATGCTGCTCTCACAAAAAGGATAAAAAATGGCAAGCAGATGTTCACTTTCAGATCATTTGTCTAGGAGAGAGCACTAGCAATCAACAGAGACACAACAGGAGGCACAGGCCTCCTGAAGAGAGGAGAGAAATGGGGCAACGTACTCAACAGAATAGGAGGGACCTGGGGAAGGTGCCATCATGTGGGTGAGGGACAGAGGAGAGAAGCCTGGGCTTCACAATTGCCCTGCAGACATTGTAATCAGAGCTGTTGGAAGGCCCCTCCACTGCAGAAGGCCTCTGGTCTGATAGAGGGAACCGACTGTAGACTGTGCAGTGGCATTGCTTCGTAGAGAAGGCACAGCAGGGTCCCACTGGTTCCTGAACCCTGGGCACTGCAGCTGGTGCCATTTTGAGGTTCCAGCACCAGAGTGCTGCATATACCCAAGGGACCTATCCATTGCTGACATCATCCCATCACCCCTGCCAGGCTAGGGAGGGAATGTGGAGGGCAGGTACTTTGGTATACCTCCCACTGCCACCAGAGGACAAGGCAGAACAGGTGCCCATGGACTTGGGCCCACTGCTGCTGACTGGGCAGCTGTCCAGCAACAGCTGCCACAGGACCAGGGCAGAACATGTGCCCAAGGTCCCCGATTCCCATTGCTTCCACCTGGGTAAACCTATCACTGACAGACCTGGTTGAGGCAAATGCCCAGGCTGCAGTGCACGGACTGTACATCTGCTATCCCCCACCTGCCTGTGACAATCACAGAGGAATGGGAAGATGCAGGAAAGTAGCAGTGTTAAAGGCAGAAAAAAGAATTTCGGAGCTTGATGACAAGGCTTTTGAATTAAATCCGTCAGTCAAAAGTGAAGAAAAGAAGAATCAAGAAGAATGAAAAATCTCTCAGAGAAGTGTGGGATTATGTAAAATGAACAAGTATGAGAATCATAAGTATCACTGAGGAAGAAGCAGAAAACGCAAAAAGCATGGAATACCTCTTTTAGAAAATATTGGAGGAAAACTTCCATTATATTGCTGAAGATTTAGATATCTAGATACAAGAAGATCAGTGAATATGTGGAAGATTCAAGGCCAATAGGACATCACCAAGGCACATAGTCATCAGTCTGGCCAAAATCAAAGTGAAGGAAAAAATTCTACAAGCTGCGAGATGAAAACATCAAGTAATTTACAAAGGAAAACCCGCCAGACAAATGGCAGAATTCTCAGGAGAAAAATTACAAGCAGCAGGCATTAGGATCCCATTTTAAGTCTTCTTAAACACAATAACTGCCAGCAAAGAATTTTGTATCCTGCAAAACTAAGTTTCATAAATGAAGGAGAAATAAAGTCTTTCACAGATAAGCGAACACTAAGGGAACTTGTCACCACTAGAGCTGCACACAAGAAATTCTTAAAAGTGCTCCATACATGAAACAAAACAATCAATAACCACAAGTGTATAAACACTGGAAAGTTAAAAACAACAATATATTGCAAAACAATAACATAAAAAAGATAACAAAGCACCTAGGTAACAATCAACATTATGGCCAGAATGGTATCTCACAAATCAATACTAACATTGAACCCAAATGGTCTTAATGCCACACTTAAAAAAATACAGATTAGCTGAATAGATAAAAAACAAAACCCAGATATATGCTATCTCCAAGAAACCCATTTAACTCACACAAGATTCTCAAATACTCCAGGAAAAGGGGTGAAAAAATATTCTACACTAATGGAAAACAAAAGCAAGCAGGAGTAGCTATTCTCACATTAGATAAAATAGGCTTTAAATCAGCAATAGCAAAAAAAGACAAAGGTGGTCATTACAGAATGATAAAGCAATCAATTGAACAAGAAGATGTAACAATCCTAAAAATGTATGTACCGAACATAGGAGCTCCCAGATTCATAAAACTAATTCCCCTAGGTCTCAGGAAGGAAATAAATAGCTACATCATAAAAGTTGAGGACATCAACACTCCACTGACAGAACTAGACAGGTCATCAGGGAAGAAAATCAATGAAGAAACACTGGACTTAAATTAGATTACAGAAAAAAATGTTTCAAGCTGACATTTATACAACATTCTACTCTCAAACTAAAGAATATACATTTTTCTCATCAGCACATGGGACATTTTCCAAGATAGATCACATGTTAGGCCACAAAACAACTATCAGCAAATTTAGAAAAATCAAAATCATACCACATATCTTCTTAGACCACAGTAGAATAAAACTAGAAATCAATTCCAAGAGGAACTCAAGCCCACACAAATACATGGAAATTAAACCTGCAGCTGAATCATCCACAGGTCAAAGATGAATCAAGATGAAAATAAAAAAATTTTCAAATGGAATTACAAAGGTGAAACAATCTTCCAAAGTTTATGGGATTCAGTAAAAGCAGTGCTAAGAGGGAGGTTCACAGCCTTAAATGCCTACATCAAAAAGACAGAAAGATCACAAATTAAAAATCTAATGTCAAATCTGAAGGAACTAGAAAAAGAACAAACCAAACCCAAAGCCAGAAGAAGAAAAGAAATAACAAAGCTCAGAGCAGAACTAAATGAAATGAAAACCCAAAAAACAGTAAAAAAGGATCAATGAAACAAAAAGTTGGTTCTTTGAGAAGATACACAAAATGGATAGACCAATAGCTAGATTAACCAGAAATAGAAGAGAAAGGATTAAAATAAGCTCAATCAGAAATGTAAAAGGAGACATTACAACTGATACCACAGAAATATAAAATATAATCCGAGGCTACTATGGAAACCTCTATGTACACAAACTAAAATATCCAGAGCAAATGGTAAATTTTGGAAACACACAACCTCCTAAGTTTGGATCAGAAAGAAACAGAAATCCTGAATAGGCCAATAACAAGTAGCGAGATTGAAACAGTAATAAAAAATCTCCCAAAAATAAAAAGCCCAGGACCAGACAGAATCACAGCTAAATTCTACCAGACCTACAAAGAATTTGCTCTTATCCTACTGAAACTGTTCCATAGCATCAAGAAAGAGGAAATGCTCCTTAACTCATTCCACAAAACCAGTATCACTGTGATACCAAAGCCAGGAAAGGAAACAACCAAAACAAGAAAACTAAAGACTAATATCCCTCGTGAACATAGATGCAAAAATCCTCAACAAAATGCTAGCAAACCAAATTTGCCAGCACACTGAAAAGATAATTCACCATGATCATGTGGGTTTCATCCAGGGATGCAAGAATGCTTCAACATATGCCAATCAATAAAAGTCATTCACCATATGTAAAAAATTAAAAACCAAAACTGTATGATCATCTCAATAGATGCAGAAAAAGCATTTGATAAAATCCAGCACCCCTTCATGATAAAAAAAAAACCCTCACAAACTAGGCATAGAAAGAATACACATGAAAATAATCAAACTCATATATGAAAAACCCACAGCCAATGTCATACTGAATGGAGAAAGGTTTAAAGCATTTCCCTAAGAACTGGAACTAGATGATGATGCCCACTGTCACCACTTCTATTCAACGTAGTGCTAGAAGTCCTAGCCAGAGCAATCAGGCAAGAGAAAGAAATAAAGGGCATCCAGATTGGGAACAAGAAGGTCAAACAGTTCCTGTTTGCCAATAGTATGCTCTTATATATAGAAAACTCCAAAGATTCCACCAAAAGACTCCTAAAATTGATAAATAAATTCAGTAAAGTTGCAGATTACAAAATCAATGTGCAAAAATCAGCAGCATTTCTATATACTAATAATAATCAAGTGGAAAGTCAAATGAAGGACTCAATATAATTTACAATAGTGGCAAAGAAAGTATAGGCTTAGGAGTATACTTAACCAAGGAGATGAAAGATATCTACAAGGAGAACTACAAAACACTGATGTAATGAATCATCGATGACACAAATAAATAGAAAAGCATCCCATGCTACGGATTGGAAGAATCATCATTGCTAAAATATGCACAATGCCCAAAGTGATTTACAGATTCAATGCAATCCCCATAAAAATACCAATGCCATTTTTTCACAGATCTACAGAAGAAAATCCTAAACTTCATATGGAATCAAACAAGAGCCTGAACAGCCAAAGAAATCCTCAGCAAAAAGAACTAATCTGGAGGCATCATATTAACTGACTTTAAATTATACTACAAGGCTATAGTAACCAAAACAATATGATACTGGTATAAAAGTAGAGACAAAGACCAGTGGAATAGAACAGAGAACCAGAAATAAAACCATATATCTATAACCAACTTATCTTGACAAAGCAGACAATAACATACACTGGTAAAAGGAAGCCATATTCAATAAATGGTGCTGGGAAAATTGAATAGTCACACGTGGAAGAATGAAACTTGATCCCTGTCATGATATATACAAAGTAACTTAAGATGGATTAAAGTCTTAAATGTAAGACCTGAAACCATAAAAATTCTAGATGAATACATAGGAAAAATTCTTCTGTACATTGGCCTGGAGGCAATGAATTTATAAGTAAATCCCCAAAAGCAAATACAGCAAAACAAAAATAAATAAACGGGACTTAATTAAACCAAAGCATTTCTGCACAGCAAAGGAAATATTCAAAAGAGTAAATAGACAACCTAGAGAGTGAGAGAAAATATTCACAAACTATGCATCCAACAAAGGACTAACATCTAGAATCTACAAGGAACTCAAACAAATCAGCAAGAAAAAAACAAATAACCCCATGAAAAAGTAGGTGAAAGACATGGACATAATTTTTTTAAAAAAGATGATAGACAAATGTCCAACAAACATATGAAGGATGCTAAAATCACAAATCATCAGGGAAATGAATATTAAAACCATGCTGAGATACTATCTTACTTCTGTCAGAATGGCCATTAGTAAAAAGTAAAAACGATAGATGTTGGTGTAGATGTGGTGAAAAGGAAATGCTTATACACTGTTCATGGAAATGTAAACTAGTAAAACCTCTATTAAAAAACAGTATGGAGACTCCTCTAAGAACTAGAAGTAGACCTACCATTTGATCCAACAATCCCAATACTGGGTATCTACCCAAAGGAAAAGAAGTCATTTTACAAAAAAGACACCTGCACTCAAATGTTTACTGCAGGACAATTCACAATTGGAAAGACAGGGAATTAACCTAAGTGCCCATCGACTGATGAGTGGATAAAGACAACATACCACAGAGTGCCACTCAGCTACAAAAAGGAATGAAATAATGTCTTTTGTAGCAACTTGGTTGGAACTGGAGACTATTATCCCAAGTGAAGTATCTCAGGAATGGGAAAACAAATACCACATATTCTCACTTATAAGTGGGAGTTAAACAACGGGTATATATGATGATAAAGTGGTGTAATGAACATTGAAAACTAAGGAGCAGGGAAGTTGGGAGGAAGATGAAGTATAAAAATCTACCTATCGGGTACAATATATTCCATTCTGGTGATGGGTACACTAAAAGCCCTGACTTCAGCATTATATAATTCATGCATGTAACAAAAAACACTTCTATCCCCTACACCTAATGAAATAAAAAATAATAACAAAAGAAGGCTGTGATGGCATCAACACTCCTGGCTTAAGTGTTTGGTATCAGTACTATCATTGTCACACCTGGGCCTAAGAAACCAGGTGTTATCTTGGTAAGGCCAATAAGACACAAAAACATGCAGTGTTACAAAATACACAGTGGGTAGAAACATATCACTGGAATCCACAATATATTTTATAAAGTGGAATTCATTGCAACTTAGCAAATATTATATTGAAGCACATTTCAATGAGCTCCGTTACTAGAAAGAACTTTATTAAAAAGTATAGTGCAGAGAGCCTGGAAATGAGACCCAGCAAATAAGAACTGTGGTCCCAACAGGACCACTAACTGGCTGTTTGACCTTAGCCAAGACACTCAACCCCTTTGGACCTTACTCCTATAATTATGTAATTAGTTGACTAGACTAGACAATTTCTTCTGTCAATTCCAACACCCTATCATTGTTTGGGCCCATAGACTAGTAATTCCCAAGAGGAGTCCAATATTAAGCACCATACTACCCCTAAGTGTTTAATTGGTTAAAGAATACTTGAATTTGTTAATAGTAACTATGAAAATGGGAAACTAATAAGCCAGGTTAAGGGAAATTAATACACTGATGGATAAATGTGAGATAACAGCAAAGGTTGGAATGAATGGCTTTCAAAGATAGGCTCCAAAGACTTGAATTTGCATAAGCCTATTACAAAGTAAAATAAACTCAACTACCCAAAGAGTGAAATATGATGTCCACAACTGGGATCTCTCAATGATGTGCAAGGCTTGGATCAGAATTTCTGGATTCACTGGACTTCTTTGACAAGAGATATAAATAAGAAAATGAAGCAAGCAGGACAACCAAACATTTCTCAATATTTGTAAGCTAAAATGAAGAGTTTTGGAAATAATATTGAAAATAAAATATCAGATTTGAATTTGACCAATGTTTTTCACCCTTAATAAATTTTGTTAACTCCAGGCACTCAGATAGGAGAGCCTATGTCTATGTAAATGGAACATAAAGAATGAAATTTTGTCACCAACAAATTGTTTAAAAATAGGAATTCTATGTGTGCTGGTATATTTTTCCAAGCCCTCTTATGTAAGCTTGGATTTTCTAGAAGTATTTGATTTTTATTTAATAGTTCTGCATTTAAATCCTCAGTGGCTCCACAATGTAAGGTATACTCCCCTAATATTTATAACTGCCTACAATTGGATGTTGATCTACATTTGCTGATTCTATTTCATACTACCCACGAAGGACTGAGTTTTATTGATAAAGAGAGTCAACTTATGAGTCAAGCCTGAGTTTCATTTTAACTCTATAATTCACAAATTATGGAACTTGGTCAACTTATTCAAACTTTTATAGCCTCAGGTTCCTTGTTTGAAAAATGAAGCAGGATTTCTCAGCCTCAGCACTATTGACATCTTGGGTGGGATAATTTAGCAGCATTCCTGGCCTCTCCCCAGTAGGTGCCAGTAGTCGTACACCTGCAGCTGGGACAACCAACAACGTCTCCACAGGTGGGCCAACGTCCCCTGAGGGGCAAAATCACCCCTGGTTGAGGATCTCGGAACTGGGGTAATGATACTTCTCTCATTATGCCACTGGGAGGATGAAATTAAAGAGGGATAATTTTATTATTAATTAATAAAAGCCTGGGACCAATAGTCACCAGTTCACCCGCTTTCTTGGCTCTAATCCTGGTGGAGACACTGGGGACCTTCAAAAGCTCCACTCATCACCTCCTTGAGCCACGCATCATCTACTCAACAAAGGATATAGACAATTGGATGGCTTCTTTGATCTCTGTTCAGCACTTTGTCATGGTGATGCAATTTGAAAACCTAACTTTATGTGATATGAAGAAGCAGAGGAAAAGGATCTTAAACAACTTAAATCAGGTTAAAGAATCAAAATAATTTGGCTCTTTTAAAAAGAAAAAAGAAAATAAAAGATAAACAAAAACCTGACATCTGGCGGAGGTGGCTTGCTTCCTTGTGGATTCATGGTTGGAAGTTCCCGAAGACATAGCAGTGCAAATGTGCACATTAGGTAAATCCCACCAAAGCATCTCTTTGCAAATAAAATTTATGGACACATAAGAGTATTTATTGTCTATCCTGTTTAAACACAGTACTTAACCATAAATGCCTTCAAAGAATTTTACGGTGCTCACATCCCTTTGGAGCTAAGCACCACAGAAGGCCTTAGCTGCAAAACCATTGGCTTTCTTCTGAAAACCAACCTTCCTTCCTTCCTCTCTCCCTTCCATTCCCTTCCCTTCCTTCCTTCCTTTTTTCCCCTCCCTTCCTTCCCTTCCTTTCCTTCCTTCTTTCTTTTTTCAGAATATTATGGGGGTACAAACATTTTTGTGACATGAATTACTTTCGTACAGGTTCAGTCAAAATTATAAGTGTCCATCCCCCAGATACTGTGCATTGTACTGTGAGGTGTGAATTTACCCATCTCCTCCTCCCCCCAACATCTGCTTGATTTCCATTGAATTTTACTACCATATGTGTGCATAAGTGTTTGCCATTTAGTTACAATTTAATAGTGAGTACAGGTGGTGCTTGTTTTCCATTCTTGTGATACCTCTCTTAGGACGATGGTCTCCAGTTCCATCCAGGTGTAAACCTTTTCTTTCATCCTATGAATACTAAAAAGAACCACTTTCCTGAATAAAATCTTGGCTGAATGGTTTAGTGTAGAATAATCTCTTATCTTAGCTATCAATGCTGATGTAACATTTACGGTTATTTGTCATATAATAAAATGTTTGAATTGGTATGCATTAAATAAGCTTTGTATACATATTTTATATGTATATGTATGTATATATGTATGTATATATATATGCCCTCCTACTTCCCCCATTGCCCGTTTTTTCCATTCTCTAATAGCCATAAGGATAAAATTTGCTATGGTTCTCTTAGAATGTTGTAGAATTTTAATGTGAAAAAAGAAATGGGATAAGACTGGAATACCAAGCCATGGACTTGGAAAAAATTTCAAACTGCCATATCGATGAATACTACATTTTCTTCAGCCAGTATGCCAGCTCAGAACAATTGTTTAACTTTTCTGTTTCTATTTCCTCAACTTATAGCTGTGGGTCCTTGAAACAGAGAAATTTCAAACATATGCCTCAAATAATTATACACATACACATACACACACATATATCAAAAGCTGTACATTTTATACTGAAACCACCCTTTGCAAATCATCTTTGTGTATGTCTTTTAGTAGTTAAAAAGGTACAGAACTTTACTGGAGGAGAAAAGAAATTATCTATTTCTGCATAATTAAGCTAAGCTTAATATGCTTTCTGATCCCAATCCAATAATGTTGATTTCTCACTTTGCCTAATACCCCAAGAAAATACTTACTACTTTTGCAAACTTACTCCCTTACTAATAAACCTTGAGCAGTTCAAAATCCTTGACCCTGCTCTTCCTCTACATTTGATAGTATATCTGGATTTCTTATGTTCATGACTTTTCAGTGGACTTTGCTAGGTGACATGGTTGGAATACCTCTTGGAAACAACTTACTTTGTGGAAAATAAGTATAAAATAGAAATATAGCACACAGGTTAAGAGCATGGACTTCTAAAAGTGGTTCTGGCTCTTACTAGATTCGTTGATGGGAAAAATCATTTAGCCTCTCTGTGCCTCAGTTTCCTTATCTACAACCTGGGGATAGTAATTGTACCCAACCCATAGAGTTTATGGGAAGATTAAATGAGTTTAAAATTGCTTAGAATAGTGCCTGGTTCTGTGTGCAATGTTGATTATCTATTACTATCAGCATCATTATTATTATACTGTATATATTTAGCACTATAATCCAGCTGGGCTTGACCCCCGTTCTTCCTACAGGAAGGGTGATGAGCAAACCCTTACCCCTCTCAGTCTCAGTGTTTTCATTAGTACAATGGGATGGGAAGACAGATCTCCTCTGCTGCTCTCCTTCGGTTAGGGTTTACTGATAATGGCTGGTGCCACAGTAAAAGGGGCACTATCACACAATGCTATGAGAGCATAAATTGGTAAACATTTTTGGAAAGCAATGTCAAAATATCATTTATAATTTAATGTGTTCATACTTTTGGCTTCAGAAATTTTTGGTTTTGGTAATTTATCTTACAAAAATAGTTGCATACATGCATAAGGATAAATATACAAGAATGTACATTGAAACATTGTTTATAATGACAAAAATATACACTTATTAGGAACTGAACACTATGATAAATAATGCTACATTAATTTATAGCCATTCGAAAGGACTTTGATAGTCATGGAAGTAAACAGCCAAAGAGAAAAAAAAAAACAAGTTACAAAACAGTGTATATATCATGGTTCCATTAAAAAGTAAGAAAAAAAAGAGAAAGTGAATGACAGCAATAAAAAACACATTTGTATCTTAGCATATGGACAGAAAACAGATTGAAAACATACATGCCAGACAATTAACAGTAGTTAATCTGGGAGTGGAATTAGTGATGTCTTTACCTTTCTTTGTCATATATTTCTTTATTCTCTATATATTTTTAGAGCAAAACTATTATTTTAAAAGAACAATCATAGACTTTAGAATTAGACAAGTTTGGGTTCAAATTTTATCTTTATAGCTCTTTAGCCATGTGACTCTGGGCAAACTATTGCAGCTTTCTGAATCTTAGTTTCCTTAACTATAAAATGGATAACACTGTAAGGATAGTCTAAAAGGCACATTTAAATTCCCTTTCACAAAGCCTGGCACACTGTAAATGTTCTAGATGTCAATTCTCTTCCCTGTACTCCCTAATTACAACATATCTACATATTAAGCTGGTTATCTTTAAAAATAGAAATATATTTCCCAGTGAAGATTTTCATTTAGCTCTGTGTGTGACACAAATTTAACCAATCAAATTCTGATAATTCTTACCTTAATGGTGTCATTTTTCCTAGGACCATTATAATTTTAGAGTGAGTGAGAAAATATGTAACCTAGGATAAGAAAGAAGTTAACATCTAGCACAATTCTACAGTAGGCCCATCAGAACAAAGTGTAGGTGTCCTTTGTGTCTCAGTCCATCTATAATCCAGCAAAGCACGGTGGAGTGAGGTGAGAGTTATTTCATTATAAATCTATACATAAAACATTGGGAAGGGGAAGCTCCTCCTCAGCATTCACGGTGGCTATCTTTAAAAAGTAAAATTACAGGCAAATTTCTTTCCTTTTAGCACTCTTTTATATTTTACACATTTGTTAAAATTTAACCTTATATGTCTTTTAAAATAAAAATGAACAATAAATGTTGCAAAATTTTATTCATTTACATCTGAAAGTGTAAAATTAAGCAATGATAAAAAATAAACCAAGGTCTTTGATAATCATTTTTTTTTCCATCAAAATTACCAGGCCAAACTTTCAAGCCAAATGTTTTCCTAATTTGGATGAGGTCAGCTAAACTCTGCAAAGGAAGTGAGAACAATGGATTTTGACTTGTTTCTAACATTAGGAAACATACTGGTCTTATCATTACAACAGTGGAGTGGTACTTTTGTTTCATTGTAAACAATTCAACAAAACATTACTCAAGAAGTTGATGGGTATTATTTAGGGAATAGAATCTGCTTTTATAGGTTTGACAGAATCTGTTATGATCAAGTTGTTTAATAAGTGTCTTTGTGAGAAGGGAATAACCCCCAAATGCCTATTCTAAAGAGGACTTGAATCAAAATTCAGGTAACTTAATGTAACAGAAAATTGTTGTAACTGGTAGGGGCTGTTTGTTGCTGGTTTCAGTCATAATGACCCACTGCCAGCTGAAAGTTCAAATCTGTAACAGTTGGAGGGCATGTGAGAAAGTATGATATATTATATTCTTAGCATATTCAAATTCAAAAAGGATTAAAAAATCATCCAGTTTAATGTCTTCTTTTTATAGAAAAGATGTTGACTTGAACTTGAACTGGTTCTGGAACCCAGATCTCCTACCTCAAACTTCTTCCTTTTTTCCTTTCCACCAAAGCATGCTAGTGTAATTAACAATCATCTTCACCGCACGCACAGGCCTGAGATTACCTCGACAGACTCCAAATCCTGCTGATAGACCCTTACATGATGGGTAACAGGATGTTTGTTCAAAAATGTTTTTGGAATTTTATTTTTTCACCTTTAGGCTTACCTATTAATTATGGTCAACTAGTTTATATATGTGTATGTGTGTGTGTGTGTGTGTGTGTGTGTGTGTGTATACACACATACACACTTTATGGGGAAAAACACTGAGTGTTGCATGTTCAAATGAACTCACCATGCCGAGGCCCTCTATAAATATTTGTCAGTTAAATTATTAACAGATGGTTATTTATTGTATGGATGTCACAGCTCCTTTGCCTCTCTCTCTCTTATTTCTGCTGAGTATTCCTGTGCCAGAACCATTTCTCTCTAAAGGCAGAAAGATGAAATCAGAGTCAGGAAACTCCCAAGTGGTCCACTTTATTCTACTGAATATTTTGGTCCAACGGTTTGGCAGAGACAACCTTTGTAAATATTGATGAAAACAATCTGTTACATCTCTGTCACTGTTCATTAAGAGACTTGCAAAGATCAAATATCCATATGTCATTCAAAAGATAGCAAATATTATAAATATAAAATTTAGAGCTGTGTACCTAACAAATTCAAGCTCTGCTGAGCTGCGACATTGATTTTTCTAAAATCATCACTATAGAGAAAATTCATATTCCTGGTTACAAACACAAAAACCCTTTTGATCTCACCCCTGCACATAGCCCTGACTTCATGCCCTGCTCCTTCCTGCCTGTACTTAATAATCCAGCCCCATGCATGGCTTTTCCTCTCGAGTCTGAGCATGCACCTACCTGAATGCTCGGGGCTTGAAGGGCTTGGACTTTGGAGGGCAGTGTGACATGCTCCTCCATGGGGTCTCCTCCCAGTCACTCCACGAGGAACATCTCTATCGCCAGGATCCTCATCTAGAATCGAGTCCCTGATCCCAGGAATAGAGAGGCTCCTCTCTCACCCCTCGATACCTCTCCCACCAGCCCTAAGTACCACTTCTCAACTCTAGGTCTTTGCTGAGCTGTGTCCTCTCCTTGGTAGGCTCCACAGGTCTCTTCCGTCAACTAGCAACCACTTCCTCATCCTATAAATCTCCCTTCAAGATGCTACCTCCTCAAAAAGACAGAAGCACAGCCAGAGACTGCTCATGGCCTCCCCGACCTCAAGTCTCATCTCCCCACACCTGCCCCGGGCTGTGCCAGATGGCTCTCCTCTGTGCTCCATAGCACCGCGTGGTTACATTTTTAAACACGGGACTCACTGTGCTGTATCTTAGCATAGCAGTTCGGAACATAGACTCACTAGCCAGAGCACCTGGTCTCAAATCCTGCCTCTTCATTTACCAGCAGGGTTATATTAAACAAGTGATTTGCCTCAGTTTCCCCATTTGTAAAACAGACATAATGTTAAGAATACATCTCACAGAGAAGAGGATTAAATAAACCAATATATCTAAAGCTTACACCAGTAAACTCAATGAATGTGAGCTATTAACAGTGTTCACCTGTATTTGTTCTTTACTCTTGATGTCTGGATTTATTTTTCTCAGAAAAAGATGTCTTAGTTATTTGTATATCCCTCACCCCTCACCTAGTGCTTAGCATCCAGTAAACTCCATGTACATAGTGGCCAAAATGAACTTGTAAGAATAAGAAGAATAACTGTAGAGTCATAAAATCCTGGAACTTGAATTGTCTAAAATGTTTAGTTCCAAGTTCATGAAGCAAGGAAATGCTCTATGTAGGCACAGAGGTCCATTTTTTTTTTCAGGGAGGAAAAAATTAAACATGCTACCCTTGACTGTAAACATGGTCTGCTCCAATGGCATGGTCGGCACATAGCTTCTGACTAATACCCAGAGGCTTCATGTTCATGCAGGGTATGCTACCCTAGTTTTCAACCGAAAGTGTAAATTACAGGATACCTGATAAATTCATCCAGAAACACTAAGAAAAACAGATGCTATTTTCCAAACCTTATCAGATGATTCCCTTTCTCGTCACTCACCAGGGAAGTTTGGGGCCAAATACGATGGAAAAGTAATTTGTCTGCCCCGGACTAGTCACATGCTCCAGAGGGAGGGGCCGCAGGAGTAAGTCAAATATATTAATTTCCCACAGGCTACTGTCTTCCTTCTCTGTGTGGTTGAAACAAAACAAAGAATTTGATTTCCCCTATTTTCCTGCTGATGAAAGATGACAGGTCTAATAGTTGAGCTCACACATGAAAATCTTGATTTTTTTTTTATGATCAGACTCATTCTGTTTCTGCTGTAACCAATCCAATACCAGGGAGATATTTCAAAGTCTGCAAGGACAGGACTAAGTGCGCTACAATCTAGCATGGACTGGTGGACTTTTCACCATGATGTCAGCTCTGTGCACACTCAAAGACCTAGCCAGCTTTGACCTTGATGAAATTGACAGGGCATGCAAAGGAGAAAGGATGGTTTGTCTCTGCTTGGCGATCTGTGTTCTAGATCTATGCTCTTTATTGTATTTTAGACATCCTGCACTAAAAAGTGAACTGGTTACCTGTCTTAGAGGGAGGCCGCTGGGTAGCTGCACATAGGAAAAGAGAACAGCTAGTTTCTTGCATTACTTATACATATATTGTCGTTTGTAGACTCATTTGTTCCATTTTGCTATTTATCTGCATGAATGTAACAATACACAGGCTCACATTTATCCTTAGGTATTCTTAGCTCCCCCAAAATTACATTAACTCCCTAACTCTTAGAATTATGAAGGAATTGAAACCATGAGGCGAGAAATATGGCAAATAATAATATTTATTCAATTCACGTTGATTTAACCTTGAGGATACTAAGAGGCTCATGGTGACCACAACTCTCACTCACTTTTAAATGATCAAAGTGACCCATTATTTCATTAATTTGAGTAGATTTCTGTTGCTGGTAAAAGCCTAGACTGTTGGGGACAATAATAGCAGAACAAGCTTTTTTTTAACTTTTTTTTTATTTCAGCATATTATGGGGGTACAAATGTCAAGGTTACGTACATTGCCCTTGCCCTCCCCCCCACCGCCCGATACATTACTCTTTTTATACACACTGACAGGAAGCATGCAGGTACCTGAAAAGACTAATGCATGACTATGATATCAGTACTTTTATCCACAGCTGCTGTTTATAGCAGCTGATAACGGCCACGTTTCTGCCTCTTAGGCTTACTGTCTGCCTAACACCTTTGCTTGAACAGAGTAGTCACAGTAGTTTCTCAGATGGTTATCTATTTGCAGCTACAAGCATACATCCAAGATTTGTGGGTTCAGTTCTAGACCACTGTAGTAAAGCAGGTTACACAAATTTTTTGGTTTCCCAGTGCATATAAAAGTTATGTTTATATTAAGTGTGTAATAGCATATGCAGAAAAAACAATGCAAGTGCTTTAAGTAAAAATTACCTTATTGCTAAAGAAAGCTAACAATCATCCGAGCCTTCACCAAGTAGTAACTTTTTGCTGGTGGAGGGTCTTGCCTCAATGTTGATGGCTGCTGACTGATCAAGGTGGTGGTTGCTAAAGGCTGGGGTAGTTGTGACAATTTCTTAAAATATGACAGCAGTGAAGTTTGCCACATCAACTGACTCTTTTCACAAAAGATTTCTCTGTAGCTTGTGATGCTGACTGGTAGCATTTTACCTACAGTAGAACTTATTTCAAAATTGAAGTCCATTCTCTCAACCCCTGGTTCTGCTTTATCAACTAAGTTTATGAAATATTCTAAATCTTTTGTCATTTCAACAATGCTCACAGCATCTTCACCAAGAGTATATTCCATCTCGAGAAATCACTTTCTTTGCTCATCCGTAAGAAGTAACTCCTCGTCCATTAAAGTTTTATCGTGAGATTACAGCAATTCAGTCACATCTTCAGGTCCCCCTTCTAATTGTAATTCTCTTGCTGTTTACACCACCTCTGCAGTTACTTTCTCCACTGAAGTTTCAAACCCCTCCAAGTCATCTATGAGGGTTGGAATCAACTTCTTACAAATTTCTGTTAAGGTTGATATTTTGACCTTCTCCCATGAATCACAAATGTTCTCACTGGTGATGAATCTTTTTCATAAGGTTTTCAAATTTATTTTGCCAGCAGAGGAATCACTATCTATGGCAACCCTATAGCCTTACAAAATGTATTTCTTAAATAATAAGACTTGAAAGTTGAAATTACTCCTTGATCCATGGGCGGCAGAATTGATGTTGTGTTAGCAGGTGTGCAAACAGCATTCATCTTCTTGTACATTGCCATCAGAACTCTTGGGTGACTAAGTGCATTGTCAACGAGCAGTAATAGTTTGAAAAGAATCTTTTCTCTGAGCAGTAAGTCTGAACAATTGACTCCAGATACTCAGTAAACCATGCTGTAAACAGATGTGCTATAATTCACGCTTTTTTTTTTTTCCATTTATAGAACATAGGCAGAGCAGATTTAGCATAATTCTTAAGGGCTCTAGGGTTTTCGGAATGGTAATTGAGCATTGACTTTGACTTAAAGTCACCACTGCATTAGTCCTTAACGAGACTCAGTCTGGTATTTGAAGCTTTGAAGCCAGGCACTGACTTCTTCTCTCTTGCTATGAAAGTCCTAGATGGCACCTTCTTCCTCTATAAGGCTATTTTATTTACATTGAAAATCCGTTGTTTAATAGAGCCTCTTTCATCAATTATCTTAGCTGCATCTTCAGGATAACTTGCCGTAGCTTCCATGTCAGCGCTTGCTGCTTCATCTTGAGCTTTTATGTTATGGAAATGGCTTTTTTTCCTTAAACCTCACGAACAACCTCTGCTAGCTTTGAACTTTTCTTCTGCAGCCTCCTCACCTCTCTCAGTTTGAATTGAAGAGAGGTAGGGCCTTGCTCTGGATTTGGCTTTGTCTTAAAGGAATATTGTAGCTGGTTTGACTAATCTGGACCACTAAAACTTTCTCCGTATCAGCAATAAGGCTGTTTTGCTTTCTCATTATTTGTGTGTTCACTGATGTATCACTTTCAATTTCCTTCAAGAACTTTTCCTCTGCATTCATAACTTGGCTAGCTGTTTCACTCAAGAGGCCTAACTTTCATCCTACCTTGGCTCACAACATTCCTCTCTCACTAAGTGTAATCATTCCTAGCTTTTGATTTGACCTGAGACACATGCAACTCTTCCTTTCACTTGAACACTGGGAGGACATTTTAGGGTTATTTATTGACCTAATTTCATTATTGTTTTGTCTTGGAGGCCCGAGGAAAGGACGAGAGACAGGTGAATGGCTGGCTGGTTGGTGGAGCAGTCAGAACACATAAAACATTTATGGGTTAAATTTTCTGTCTTATATGGACAAGGTTCATGCAGTCCCAAACCAATTACAATAGTTAAATCAAAGATCACTGATGACAGGTCACCATAACAGATAAAACACTAATGAAAAAGTTTGAAATACTGTGAGAATTACAAAAATGTGATGCAGAGACACAAGGTGAGCACCTGCTATTGGAAAAATGGCACCTAAAGACTTGCTTGATGCAGGGTTGCCACAGACCTTCAATTTGTTAAAAAACACAGTATCTGCAAAGTGCAATAAAGCAAATCACAATAAAATGAGGTATGGCTGTATATCCCTAGGTTTCCTTAACTGTACTGCCTTACATTCCTCCTTCCCTTTCTTAGAGTACTTTTCTGATAATGGTTTAGTCAGTTCACGCTGCTATAATAAATTGCCATAGATTGGGTAATTTAAACAACAGACATCTATTTCTCATAGTTCTGGAGACTGGGAAATCCAAGGTTAAGGCTCCACAGATTAGGTGATGAGTGAGGGGCAGTGTTCTTGGTTTTGTGTTCTTATTGTATCCTCACATGGAAGAGAAGAGAGAGAGAGAGAAAGCCAGCTCTCTTCTGTATCTTCCTGTAAGAGCACTAGTCTTATTATGAAGGCTCCACTCTCATGGCCTAATTACCTTCCAAAGGCCCTATTTCCAAATACCATGGCATTGGGGATTAAGATTTCAACATATGCATTTGGTGGGGACACACACATTCACTCCATAGAAGATAATGACGATTCATTCTAATCTTTAACACAGATACCCTGTGACAATCCTTCTTCAGTGTCTAACCCTGGGGCAGATGTACTTTTTGGCATATGTAAATTAAAAGAGTAAAAATCATACACTGATATCACACACCATCTTATGGAATTTAAGAGTGCAGACTCTGACTTCGTGTCCTGGGGCAACCTACTACCTCTGTAACTCACTTCTGCCTGTTATGAAAGGGGAATGAAAACAATACCTAATACTCAGGGATGTCGTGAAGCTTAAATGAATTAATAAACATAAAATATTTAGAACAAAGCTTGGCACATAGTAAATACTCCGCATCAGCTGCTAGTGTTATATTTATTATTATTTGTTTAACATCGCATGTAGAATTAACTAGATTTTCATGTTTCTAAACACCTTAGGGAAACACTTTGTTCGTTGATCTTGAAGAATAGCTCTATCACAGGCTATTTTTGTGAACCTGTCTTTATTAATACTTAGGGAAGTACCATTTAGCCAATATTTCTAAATTATTGCTAGATAGTAATGTGAGACAAAGGTCTTCATGAGCTTCACTTTTCTGAACTATCAATGAAAGCATGCTAATTATAAGTTTTTGGGTCTGAGTGGTATTTTTATAAATAATTCCAGGTTACATAGAGTTTATTTAAATTATAGAATATTAAGTACTTCCATCTTTCCATCTAATGCCTACTTTGCAGTAGAATCTTAGAAAGTGTGAGTGGAACAGAAAAGAGATAATAAAATTCTACCCAATTGTACTGTGCCTAGAGGTTGATGAGTTGGTCCAGGGAAGAGAATGGGAGCAAAGACTGGGCATGTGAAGAATGATGGGTAGGAGACGAGAGATTTACAGTAAAGACCAAATCAGTAAATATGAATGGGCAGAGATCTGTGTATATCTAGACCTGATTTGAAATAATTTTGCTTTATCTGTGATTTTAAATATTCTCAATTATATTCTCTCTCAGATGTAATCTTATTTATTCATTATTGCAGATAACTGAAAGTCAATGAATTTGTAATTTTGTGACAGAAAAAATTCGGGAAAGTAGAAAATTTAGTCAAACAATTAGAATTTGTTTCTCTCATTTATAACCCTATATACTTATTTATATTGAGATTTTTCTCTCACTTGTCTGGTCGTTTTACTGAGTCATAAGATATAAA
The DNA here is from genome assembly GCA_963574885.1 of Lepilemur ruficaudatus. Taxonomy (NCBI): domain Eukaryota; kingdom Metazoa; phylum Chordata; class Mammalia; order Primates; family Lepilemuridae; genus Lepilemur; species Lepilemur ruficaudatus. The sequence goes on from CAUYRT010071785.1 coordinate 47,167, forward strand.
CTCTGTTAGTGAGAAACATGTTTTAAGACCTAAAATATGGATTAAGAAACAATTTGTTTGCGTGATATTATAGTGTCACAGAGTGATATTTACAGAGCATAACATTACCAGTGTACACTGGTTAATGTAGGCTGTGGTGGTTTGAATTTGGGGTGAGGTCTCTAGTCAACATAGGGTCCCTATATTCTTTAGCTTCTTATTATCAAGAGACATTTAACAAATAATGAAATATGGAAAAGTGTGTCTTTTATTTAGGTGAAAAAAAATTCATGAAGAAAACTGACTAGTTCCTAAAATGTGTGTGTGTGTGCTTAAAGGAAAACCATTAAAAAAATTACCAACAATGATGCTGGGGAACATTGTTCTAAAATATAATGTTCATTAATGACATTATTACCTTCATGAACTCTGACTTGACCCATTGCTAAAACTGGGGCATCCATTCTCATCAGGATATAATTGTAGACATTTCACCATGAAAATTCTCAGAGCATGAATAGGTGTGACAATTGTCAGAAAGAGACAGATGAGTAGAAAGAAAAAAAGGAGTATACACTTAATACAAAATACATGTTGATTTATAGGTTGGAGAAAACAAATAGAGATAAAGAAACAAGTTTTATTGCTCATTCCTTACTGATGTTATTGTCATTAACTTGAAGTGTTTAGGTTTATAATGTATTTAGACTAGAAAGTAGTTATAATATATTCTTACCCTTGTAAATGCAGCTTGGACATGTAAAATGGGTGAGGACATGTGGCATAATTTTATTCACAAATGACTTGCAACCATCTTGGCAATTAAGCCAGCAAAACATGACCCAGTAGCTCTGGAAGGTTTAATCATAATATTATAAAAATATTGTGAAAATACAGGAATGAAGTATTTCTACTTGGTTCCTGTAAAGATCAAGTTCTCTGAGCTGCCTAATATCAGAACTGTTTAGAGAGAGGAATATTATTTATGACATAATTCAGAGCTGTTCCTTTCTGGCTTGGTTTGCTGCCAAAGAACAACCTTGATTGTTTAGACAATAAAAACAATGTCCTAACTCAATCTCATTTCCAATGGGCTACTTACAAATGACTTCAAACAGTGATATTGGGTAATATCCTTAAACTGCAAAGCCTCAGATGACCTTTCAAGATTTCATGTATTCTCCAGCTAACTTTCCTTTCTCTTTCCTAACAAAGTTTTGAGCTCCTCTTCTAGACGCCTTTCCTTCCTCTTCAGTAATTTTCATTCAGTCTGCATGTCTGAGCCAAGTTTCATTCATAATAGTAAAGAAATAATAACAACACATACTGAAGACTTTGTACATGCTGGGAATTGTACTACATGCTTTACATGCATCATTTTGCTTAATGCTTACCAGTCCCCTATGAAATAGGTAGTGCTACTTCCCCAATTTTACAGATTAGAGGACCGAGAGTCAAAGAAGTGAATGCCTTTGAAGGAATTTGTGTAAATGTCTTATTTAAAGTTACACGTCAGAGCTGGGTCTCAAACCCAGATCTGTTTGGTCCCCAAATTATTCTTAACTCTGCAGTACTGCCTCTCATGCATTTATCCATCTATACCCCCCTCCATTCATCCATCCATCAAATATGTATTGAGTACCATGCACCAGAAGCAATCACAATTAGTGAGAATACAAAAATAATTAGGACATAGAATATGGCTTTGAGGAACCTAGAGTCCAGTGGGGGAAAAGCAGAATCAGAGTTTAGTGAGGAAATTATAGCAATGTGATAAGGCCCATACATAGAGAAATGCACTAAATTCTATGGGAGAAGAGAAAGTGCCTATCTAGGTAATTCATAGAAAGTTCAATGTTTCGCTTAAGTAAAATCTTGATGAATGAACTGGACCAGATGAAGAGGCCTTTTAGATAGAACAAAGAGCATGGCAGCGATACGGAGCAATGGAAGTGGATGAGTCACTGAGGGATGGCCTCCAGGTGGCTGAAAACTGTGTGCGTGTGCGTCCACAGCACACGTGTGCATGCATGTGCACATGCACAGCACACTCTCAAGGGGTGGGAGTGTAAAGAGAAATGAGGGCAGTGGCCAGTTCATGACGGGCTTGGACTGTCACTTAAAGAAACTTGGACTTTGTTGTGAAGACAGTGGAGAGCCATGAAAGGATTTTAAGCAAAGGAGAAAGATAATTAGATTTACATTTTCATAGGTTTCTCATGGAAGCAGAGAGGGACATGAGGCACCACCTGGGGCCAGCACACCAGCCAGTTAGCAATTTCATACTCAGGTGGAGAGTGATAAAGGATCTATGCTGTAGTGATAGTAATATGGAAGACCAGATGTCTAAGGATGTTAGGCGGCACAAACAACAGAATGTGATGACTACTGGGCTAGAGGGAGAGGGAGGAGGAGGGAGAGGGAGAAGGAAGTATCTTTAGGTGACTTCAAGCTTTTTCACTTGGGTCACATTCCAAGCTTATAGTCCTCATGACTGGGGATGAGTGGCAGTCTCTCTGAGCATCTTCCTTTTTTTTTTTTTTTTTTTTTTGAGAAGAGTCTCACTCTGTTGCCCGGGCTAGGGTGAGTGCCATGGCGTCAGCTTAGCTCACAGCAACCTCAAACTCCTGGGCTCAAGCGATCCTCCTGCCTCAGCCTCCCAAGTAGCTGGGACTACAGGCATGTGCCACCATACCCGGCTAATTTTTTTTATATATTTTTAGTTGGCCAATTAATTTCTTTCTATTTTTAGTAGAGATGGGGTCTCACTCTTGCTCAGGCTGGTTTCGAACTCCTGACCTTGAGCAATCCGCCCGCCTCGGCCTCCCAGAGTGCTAGGATTACAGGCATGAGCCATTGCGCCCGGCCTGAGTTTCTTAATTCTTGATTTAAGGCCAGGATAAAGGTTTAAACTATTAATGTAATACCTAAAAAATAAAAACTTGAGCCTTAATTCAAGGATTTCTGATGTATTATACCAATGATTTCATGATTGTTAGAATAAAATAATATGTTCAGACCTTATGAAACTCTCTTGAGACTAAAATAATGTTAAAAATATTTTTAATCACTGTACTGTAATAAATACAGAATACCAAAAACATTTATAAATTTTTCTTCAATAGAAACAGACTGAATTATATTTCTAAGTAGGATTTTTCTTTTATCAAAAAAAAAATGAGAATCTGCTATATAACAGAGAAATTTACGGTAGCAAGAAAAAACATTATAAATTGTCAATTTTCCTTTTTTATTTGCTTGAGCACAAAGAGGCCAAAATTAAGTTATAAAAAAAATGAAAGGCTAGGCGCTTTGGAAGGCCACGGCAGGAGTATTGCTTGAGGCCAGAAGTTCAAGACCAGCCTGAGCAAGAGCAAGACCCCATCTCTACAAAAAAATTTTAAAAAATTAGCCAGGCATGGTGGCACATGCCTGTGGTCCCAGCTACTTGGGAGGCTGAGGCAGGTGGATCACTTGAGCCCAGGAACTTGAGGTAGCAGTGAGCTATGATGACACCACTGCACTCTAGCCTGGATGACAGAGTAAGACCCTATCTCAAAAAAAAAAAAAAAAAGAAGAAGAAGAAAATGGGTTCCCATTCAATCTTTCTATTTCCATAAAGGCATTTAATCAATGCTTCCTAGCAAAGAAAAAGCAAGGAATATTTTGAGAAATTAATTCCACCACTGCCTAAACTTTCAACAAATTTGAAGTCCAAGAGCTTAACTGTTGTTGTCTTTATGTCTTTAAAAAATTTCAGCAATGCTCCATGACCACAGTCCAGCAGTAGCAAGGGCCCACACAAACAGGGAGCTGAGTGGGTAGAGAAGGCACCACGACAGCAGTGGAGACTGCTGTACAAGGAAGGTATATGGGCAGGAGAGCAGCCCAAGCCAGGAGGGTGTACAAATCAGGCAGCAACCTGGTGAGGTCAAGAGATTGACTACATAGTCAATCTATGTGATTGAGCAAAAAAGTAAATACATTGAGGATAACAGGAGCTAGGCTATTCCATATTGGAGAAGAGGGACAAATGTGGAAAGGGAGAAAGCTAGAATAAACTTTATAGTGTTAGACTGAAATTGGAGGTGAACTCATGGTCTTTAATATAGATATGCGAACATATAAATATATGTATATGTATGTGTGTGAGTGTATACATAAATACATGTACATCCATATACATTTACTTCCCACTGAGAGGGCAGAGGAACAGTGACACTACAGTAGCAACAAGCACAACTATACCGAGACTTTCGGTTTCTAAATAACATTCTTTTGGCCAGGCACAATGGCTCACATCTCCAATCTCAGCACTTTGAGAGATGAGGCAGGAGGATTGCTCCAGGACAGGAGTCCTAAAGCAGCCTAGGCAACATAGCAAGACCACATCTCAACAAAAAATTAAAAAAAAAAAAAAAATTGGCTGGCCATGGTAGCACATGCCTGTATCCCTAGCTACTCATGAGGCTGAGGCAGAAGGATCACTTGAGCCCAGGATTTCGAGGTTGCAGTGAACTATGACCATCCCACTGTACTCCAGCCTGGTCAACAGAGCAAGACCCTGTCTCTAAAAATCAGTAAGTAAATAAATAAATAACATTCTCCTCTAAAAGGAACCAGGGCTCTTTGCAGAAATGGCTAACTCTAAGATTGAGGCAGGGAAAATATAAGATGAGTCTGGGAACATCTTGTTGCACAAGAAGCAAGGAAATGGTCAAAGAATTACTGGTAGCCGTCAAAAAAAAAAAAAAGGAGCCAGCATGAAAATAATGTTACTAACAACTTGTAATTCTGTGAGTAAAACCATGAGCTATAATGATATAAATATATAAATGAACAAACAAACGGGGGATAAGCAAAAGTGCTACCCTATAGTAGAATGCCAATTAATAAATGTACAAATAATGATGGAATTAGAAAATTACCATTTGATACCTTATGATCTCACTCATACGTGGAATCTTAAAAAGTTGATCTCATAAAGGTAGAGAGAACAGTGGTTACCAGAGGCTGGGAAGAAAAAGGGGGTGAGGAGGGAATGGGGAGAAACTAGTCAACAGGTACAAAGTTATTGTTTGATAGAAGGAGTAAGTTTTAGTGTTTGTTTGCATATAGTTAACAATATTGTATTGTATATTTCAAAATAACTAGAGAGGGGATTTTGAGCATTGTCACCACAACTAAATGGTTAATGTTTGAGGTGATGGATATGCTAACTACCCTAATTTGATCATTATACAATATATACATGTATCAAAACATCACACTGTACCCCATAAATATGTACAATTAGTATGTATCAATTTAAAATAAAACTAAAAAAAAATCACCATTTGGAAATAATCATCTGAAAAATCGATTCAGGAAGACCCGGCACAGTGGCTCACACATGTAATCCTAGCACTCTGGGAGGCCGAGGCAGGAGGATTGCTTGAGCTCAGGAGGTAAGCCCAGCCTGAGCAAGACCAAGACCTCATCTCTACAAAAAATAGATAAATTAGCTGGCCATAGTGGCACGGACCTGCAGTCCGTGCTACTCAGGAGGCTGAGGCAAGAGAATCACTTGAGCCCAGGAGTTTGAAGTTGTAGTGAGCCATGCCACTGTACTCTAGCCAGGGCAACAGAGTGAGACTCTGTCTCAAAAAAAAAAAAAAAAATTTGATTCAGAAAAGAATAAAATGCTATATTAGTTGGCTAAAGGTCTGATGAGGAAAAGGATATCCATATAGATTTAAAATAGGCATTACTTATTAATTAATAAGCACAACATAATTATTAATTAACTTTACTGTAGAGAAACCCAGCACTAAGTGATCAAATTATTTTCACCAATAAAGAGAGAAATCAACATTGCGTTCCTTCAGATATAATGTGTTACACCAAAAATGCTTGAGTCATGAGGTATGAGAAAAACCCAAACAGAGAGACAGTCTACAAAATGACTAGCTGACAATAGTATACGAAGTCATGAAAAACAAGGATAACCTAAGAAATTATTTCAGATTGAAGATGACTTAAGACATAAGGTGGTAATACTGGATCAATGTTAATGTCCTGATTTTGATGGTCTATTGTCGTCACATAGGAGCGTTTTTGTATTTAGTAAATACAAACTGATGAATTGAAGTGCAATGTGGTATCATGGCTGTAACTTACTCTCACAGGTTCAGAGAATCTGGGTAAACGTGGGTATGTAAGCACTCTGTATAATTTTGCTACTTTTATATAAATTTGAAATAATCTAAAAATAAATTTTTAAAAGGACACTGAAGTCACCTTGAGGAGCCAATTTGAGGGATATAATTTGGGCATCAAATTAATGGTTGCGACAGATTAAAACCTTGAGTAACACGGATATGAATAACTATATGAATGAATAGATGAAGATGAGAAGGTTTTCCTTGCAGTACAATGCTAATAAATGAAGGAGGAAAAATGGAATTACTAAACTACCATGTGAGAATCACCATAATAATAATTAATTCATCAAAAAAATCAATGGATACTATAACTACTAGATGAAAGTGGAAAAAGTGAATTAATTCAGTATATATTTTATAGTTAGAACTCACAGAAATTGCTGATGGCCTAGATGTGGGGCAGAGTGGAGTAAAGGGAGAGAAGAATCAAGGAAAAATCTATGATGCTGACTTAAGCAACTGAGGCAATGATAGTGCTATTTACTGAATTATGAAAGTCTAGCAGAAGAACAAATTTGGTACAGGAAGGTGAACTCAAGAGGTCCATTTTGGACATGTCAAGTCTAAAGCCCATATTCAGACATCCAAGTGTCAACATCAAGTAGGCAGTTAGAGAGTTAAGTCTGGAGTTCTGCAGAGCTCGGGGCTAAAGACAGAAAATTGGAATTTATCTGCACATTCAAAATAGTGAAAAACTAGTAACAAACTAAATTCTCAATAGTAGGGGAATGGTAAATAAACTGTGGTAAATTTATATACTACAGTACTAAATATAACAATGTGTTAGAAATTATTTAAATTTGTATTTTTTAATCTTGAAAGATATTAATAATTCTCCAAGTAAAGCAAATATCCTACTCTATAAGAAAGTGTGTACACATTCAGGGGAAATAAAGTATTTACAACTATTATATCAAGGTAGAGGAAGCAGAGGTGATTTTTCACTCCTTTCATTATATATTTGCTAACTGAACTTCCTACACTGAACCTCTATTATTTTTTCCCTAATAAAAGTTTTACTCATTTCCTAACTAAATAATACAATACATATTTATTGTAAAAAAATTCAAACACCATAAGGAATGTAAGAATAAAGTAAAAATCACTGTAAAATTCCACTACCCAGAGATAATCATCAATTAGTTTATGATCTTCATTTCATTTATTTTCCTATACGTATATACACATACAATTTTACATGAATGAGATCATATAATACTTTATTGTTGTACTTCATACTCCTCAGAAAAAAATAACTGCAAAATTAACAACTGGAAATAACCTTCCTCTCCCTTCTCCCTACTCTGCATTACTTTTATAATCATCCAAAACAATAATGCTACATTAATTTTGAAAGAAAAACCCTTCTACGTGACTTTAAACACATCACATATATATTTACTCAGTCTATTAGACAGGGTCACCAAATAAAAAATAGTATAAAGTATTTCTTACCTTGCTGGTTTGTGGTACTGGCAAAGAAAGTCAAACCTTTCATCTGGCACAGGTACTCTGCTCTCATTAGGATCAATAGTGCAGAATGGGAAGTTTTCTGCTGAAGCCTGACTATTGGTTAATACATTGAAGAAGGTAGATTTCCTAAAATGAATGAAAGCAATTTCAATCAATTCTTAGGTTAATGCCAAGAAAAATTCATCTCACCCTAATTTCAATCCTCAAATAAGATCCATGAGGAATATAAAACCAATCTGGGAAGCAGGGAGATGGGGTGTGAGAAGAGACACCCAGGAAGAATACATTTTCACTAACAAAAAGGAATTAAATTTACAACAACATAGCTCATGATTTATATTAGGTCACATTCCTATTCCAGTCTACTTGGAACTTTGGAAAAGCATGTTCTCAAAGATTCTTTGTTATAAATGACAGCTAGAATCTCATGTTATATCACAAAATTTACTTTTTCATTATGAGCCTGGTCATACCAGTATCAATTCACTTATATCTAACATAACCTTCTCCAGCATGAAATGTAAAAGGTGCATATCTAGTTATGTCAATCACTTCCTAAACATTCTGAACTGAGGAACAAACGTTACATGACCGATAGGAAATGAGAGTCGTTGGAGCTCAGACTCAGACCTTCTAATTGTTAGGACATAAGGATCACCGGTAAATCTAGAATTGTGAATTATGAAAGTCAAAATGTGAGTTTTTTTGAAGGTATGACTTAAATTAAGAAAAAATCTATTAGTATGGAATAAATTGGTCACTAATTTTCTAATTATCTGGTTGTTATCAGGTAATATGTGTTCAGATATTGTCAACTCATAACAACACCAGCCGTATTTTTTAAATATGATAATTACAGTGCCAAAAATCATAAACTAAAATCCAAAGCAAAATGGGATTTTCAAAGGCTTGCTGATTTGTTTTGTGCTACTTTTCAATTCAATCAGTAATAAAGACAGTAGAGAATGCACTATAGTGATCTTTCCTTGCTCCAAATACAGGATACATGAGGAATTTAAAATAGGAATTACTGTCATCTTTTTTTTAACTAGAGGAACTGAGGAAGTAGCTATGGATTACCTGGTAATTGTGAGACTGGTGCTTGCTAACTCTGACTAGATATGATTATGTAAAAATGTTTGCATGTGGACCAAATCTAATAACAAAGGCAGCCTCAAACAGTATAATCGTTGTGTTAGCATAGCAAGATTATGGATGATTATTTCTCTCTCTTTTCCAAACACTTTTTATGGTAAAAATACTTATTCAGATGAGATTTAGGTAGCCTATATTCATCAGGAGAAATTTATACTTAACTGCAGTTAGCTCATTTGATTAAACTTTTAAACTAAAGAACCAATCTCTCTTTTTTTTAAATTCTGAGAAGTCTATAAAAGAGTGATGAACAAAAAGCAGCATCATTTAAGTACCATTGGTAAGAAGGATGTTTTAGCAACAAGATACCCACCTACAGGTCTTTAAAATATTGTTCTTATATCACATTCAGACTAAACATTTTAGGGTCAAATAGAAATGTTTGCTAAAACAGCCACAAAAATCATTACTGGTTACTTAGAGCATCACTAGTCAAATCAGTTTTCAAATGCCCCTATAAAAGAATCAGCTGAGGATAAAGGCATGTATTATCAGACCTCTTTCCAGACCTACTGATGTAGGTCCCTGTAGTTTAAAAATATCTCATGTGATGCAAATTTAAAGGCAGGTTTTGGAGACAATGGGCTAGACTCAGACTCAGCTAATCACCCGTGGAATAATGCTGGCTATTGTAGAATGTATACTGGTAATCCCTAAGAGCCTAGTAACAATCCCAAAACTCCAGGAATAATGATTAAGAGGAAATCACTGGTTTCTATAGGGCTGGCTTTTAATTTCAATCCTGTTAAGATAAATGTCACAGTACTTAATTTAAAATAATCTGTATGTTTATAAAGGTAAAGTCCATCTATTTCCAAAAACAGTGTGAAGCTTAACACACATAAAACATTAACACTTAATAGAGTTGGTAATTTTTAACAAGAGAATTCACATTCAGACTATGACTTTAAATGACATATCCATTTAAAATGATCAGGACTTCTTTAAGAAATAGCTAGTTTCAAGTCTGGGACCAAAAAAAAATACAAGATGAGTCTCAAACAACTTTTCCCAAGGGAAAACAAAGGTGCTATTAAAGGCCATACAGTCTTGTCACAAACACTCTGGAGCCGATCTGAATAGGCCCACTGGCCAGTTTATAGGGAATACAGAGGACAGAACATATTAAATGACACCACAGGATACAAATTCACACTTTGGAAGATTCTATAAGACTAACAACCAGATTTCTTCAACAAGTCAATCGGGGTGGGGTGAAAGGGGTACTTCTGCTTCTGGCTGAGATACAAAAGCTAACAGGAGACCAGCAATCCCACCTGGACCTAGAAAAGCCATATAAAATGCAAAGTACAGAAATCACCTGTTTGTAGGGGCTGGGATTCTAGAAATGTAAAAAAACTTGGAAGAAGTATTAGTATTTTGATCTCTATGGCCACTTTTACCCGGGGAACATGTGCACACTCTGGGCAAAGAAAGGAGGCAAGAATCCAGGCTTTATACCCATGGAAAGCTGATGCTGAAGGAGGGAGAAACCAGCAAAGCATCTGGAGGAGACCTGGGGAACCTCAAGCACACCACCAGCTTTCCTCTCGGGATATTTGCCTTAGGAGGCAAAACTACAAAAGTGTGCTCAAGTAATTGTTAATATAGCTTGATCCACTCTCCATACCTCTTCCCTTCTCCATAAAAAAAAAACAAAAAATAAAAAGTGATAGTTAAGTTGCCAGAACAGTCCATGAGTCCTCATTTATCTAAAATGTAATGAAAATACTATACACCTGCAATGAAAATATTACAAAATAGTGTTGCAATAAAAGTACTTAAACCGAAATTAAAATATGTTAATTTAAACATTTATGAAACACTTGGGCATAACATCATGAGGTCAAAATAAAGTACTGTTGCATTTTTGTATGCTATAATTAAAAACTGCTCATTGCTACTACCACAATCAACTGCAATTCTATTATAAAAAGGCCATAGGCAGTTTACGAAGTTTTTTTCAAATTTAGGGCTATTACTAAGTATAGTATTTTTGATTGTCCACCTGGACAAAAGTAAGTGTGTTTTATAATAAAGAAAAAAAAGTTTTCCCTTAAAACATATCATATGGTAAAATATAGCAAAAGAAAGTTCCATTATTTCTTAGGCAGAAAAAATTCCTCCATACATTCAAACCAAACTTGGAAGACAAATCTCCATTTTCACAGACTGTCTCATTTTAGATGGATTTTAAATTTCATGAAGCCAAAATCATCTGTATCTTCCAATAGCTTTGTAGGTATAAAAAAGTAAAAAGAAATAAGGAAGAAGGAAAAAGAAAAATTTCTAAGGATTATTATTATAGACTTCAGTGGCAACTTAAGACATTTTGATCTATTCAAATAAATGAAAGAAAAGCCTTGCAAAAGCAAAGAATTTGAAAGTTTTGGCCTAAGCCTGAAGTGCTAAAGCCATGGGCTTTTTATGAAATGAGAATTTTATACATACACACACACACACACACACACACACACACACAGAAATCCCTTGAGGTTATTATTAAACCTTGAAAATAGGAGAAAGATTCAAAGTTGTAAGAATTTCTTTCATGCAAGAATGGGTTTACATAAATTATTTCAGCAATGATAGCATTAAAAGAAAAAAACAGTGGCTATACTTAACGTATGCCCCCTCTACTTAGGACCTAAACACTTTATTTTGGAAATTACAAATTTTACTATGTCAAGTAAATCTGACTGAATAAGAAGTGTTATGTAAAACCTTATGCAAAATATTAATATGTATTGGGAAGTCAGGATACCAATGCAAATTCCCACAACATTCTGAATTAACCATTTAAACAATATATATCCAAAACATGAGGAAAAAGTAACAAGCCCCTTCAAAATGTTTTGAATTTAGTTATAACTAAACTGTTAAAAGGATCTATCTGATACAGAAATAAATAGCATTGCATGTGTATACATGGGTGAGTATAACTACATATATTTCCTAACTCTGTCAGATAAGAGGACCTAAAAACAGTAACACCCCAGCAACAATGATCACACCTACAGAAATGTCTATCCAAAGATACACAAATGGCCAAAATGCATAGGGAAAATGATCAACATTACAAATCATTAGAGAAATGCAAACCAAAACCACAATGTGATATTACACATCTAATACATCTATTAGGATGGTCACTACCAAAAAAAAAAAAAAAAACAGAAAATAAGTGTTGGTGAGAGTGTGAAGAAATTGGAGCCCTGTGCACTGCTGATAGAAAGCAGAATGGTGCAGACACTATGGAAAACAATATGAGATTCCTCGGAAAAAAAAAAAAAATTTAAAAGGTAGCACTACCGTATGATCCAGCAATCTCACTTCTGCTTATATAGTCAAAAGAATTGAAAGGAGAATCCCAAAGAGATATTTGTACACCTATGTTCATTGCTTCATTATTCACAATAGCCAAGAGATTGAAGCAAATGTCCATCAACAGAAAAATGGATATTATTCAATGGAATGGATATTATACAATGGAATATTATTCGGGCCTTAAAAACGAAATCCTGTCACACACTACAACATGCATAAACTTTAAGGACACTATGCTGAGTGAAATAAGCTGGGAAGAAAGAGAAATGGCAATGGGTACAGAGTTTCAGACGTGCAAGATGAAAAAGTTCCAGAGATATGTTACACAACAATGTAAATACAGTTAACACTTACCGAACAGTATTCTAAGAATGGTTAAGAGGGTAAATTTTATATTATGCATTTCTTACCACAATCCCCTCCTCCCAAAAAAGCCCATAGCACGAGAAAACATCAGACAAACTCAAATTGAGAGATATAATGCAAAATACCTGATCAGTAATCTTCAAAAATAAACTTTTTAAAGGTCATGAAAAATAAAACACTCAGAAACTATCACAGATTGGAGAAGACAAGAGGCCTGAGCACTAAATGCAACATACTGGGAAAGAAAAAGGACATTAGCGTGAAAACTGGTGAAATCCAAATGAGATCTATAGTTTTGTTAGTAATAAAGAAAGTAAAAATAATTGACCCTTAAACAAAGTGGGTTTGAACTGCAAGGGTCCACTTACACATAGACTTTTTCAATAAAAGTTACACTGAGTGTGCATGCCTGTCCTACCTCCCCTTCTAGCTCCGCTACCCCTGAGACAGTTAAGATGAACCCTTCTCCTCTTCATCAGCCTACTCAACATGAAGATGACAAAGATGAAGACCTTTATGATGATCCACTTCCACTTAGTGAATAGTAAATATATTTTCTCATCGTTATGATTTTCTTAATAACATTTTATTTTCTCTAGCTTACCTAATTGTGAGAATACAGTACATAATACATACAACATAAAAAATACAGGTTAATCAACTGTTACGCAATTGATAAGGCTTCCAGTCAGCATTAGGCTACTAGCAGTTAAGTCTGGGGGGAGTCAAAAATTATATGTGGATTTTTCGGCTGTCTGAGGGGTCAGCATTCCTAACCCCCGCATTATTCAAGGGTCAATTAGAAATCAATAAGCAAGAAAAATCTATCTGAAATTATGTGGTGATGCAGCAATAAAGGCTAGAATTCTGGAAAAGAAACTTAATAAAAATGAATAGACTTAAAAGAAAATTCATTTATCTATGAAGTACTTGCAAGAAACACAAAGACTACTAAATAACAGAAAAGAGTAAATAGGAAAGCAGATAAGAAAAACAAATAAACTAAGCTCTACAATTACCCCCAGCTTACTGCCTAATGATGGTTTAAAAGCCACAGTACCAGGAGAGGGAACCAACACAACCCAGTAGCCATGCCAAGTTGAGGAAACTGAGAACAGAGTTAGGAGACCAAGGCAGCCAGCCAGAATTTAAAGGAGAGTGTACTAGAAAGTCAGAAGCTGCAGAGGGTCCCCTCAAGAATATGGATGTGTAATGATCTGCACATGGGTCCCCTCAAGAATATGGATGTGTAATGATCTGCACATGAGTAAGTTTAATCTCCACAAGGCCAGGGAAAGAACCACCCAAAAGTAGTAAGATGAACAATTCTCAGGGCTCACACAGACAGAGTTTACATTTCAATCTATCAGCCAAAGTGGAGAGATCTTGTAATACAAGGGAATTTGGATAGAGTCCTCAAAAGGGTCACATCTTAATACTAGGACTAACATAACACCAGAACAAAAAAAAAAATTGTATAAACCCATTGTAAGAAAACATAATAGGAAGCCTCAAAACAATTAAAATGATACACAAGTAACTAAATGCCATACCAAGGTCCAACATTCTTTAAAGGAATACAACAAAATTCAGCACTCGACATAAATCTACAGTGTCTGGAATCCAATAAAAATTACAAGGCATGCAGAAAAGTAGGAAAATATATGTCAAAATCAGGAAAAAAGTCAATAAATACAAACAAACCCAGTAATGACCAAGACGATGAAATTAGCATAAAAGAACCTTAAAATAAATGTTATAAATCTTTTTAAATTTTTCTGAAGGATATAAAGGGAAATATAAAGATAATAAAGAGGGAAATGAAAGACATGAAAAATATCCACAGACAAGCATTGTATGAAAAATACAATATCTGAAATAAAATGAAACGGAAAATACACTGGATATGATTAACAGCAGATCATACACTGCAAAGAAAAAATACTGAAGACAGAGCAATAGAAACTATCCAAATGAAGCATAGAGAGGAAAAAAGATTGGAGAAGGAAATAATCAGAGCTTCAGCAGGATACTATCTATTAACACATACACTTACATTCATGCATACCTTAACAATGGGGATACATTGTGAGAAATGAGTCCTTAGACAATTCTGTCGTTGTGTAAACATCATAGAGTATACCTCCACAAACCTAGATAGTATAGCCTACTACATACCTAGACTATATGGTATAACTTACTGCTCCTAGGCTACAAACCTGTACGGTAGGTTCCCATACTGAATACTGTAGGCCACTGTAATACAATGTAGGTACTTGAGTATCTAAACATATCAAAACATAGAAAAGGTATAGTAAAAATACAGTTTAAAAAATAAAAAGTGGTACACCTGTATAGAGCATTTACCATGAGTGGACGTTACAGGATTGGAAGATGCTCTGGATGAGTTATGAGTGAATGTGAAGGCCTAGCACATTACTGTACACTACTGTAGACTCTATAAACACTATACACTCAAGCTATACTAAATTTATTTTTTTAATTTATACTTTCTTCAATAATACATTAATATTAGCATACTGTAACTTTTTTACTTTATGAACTATTTCTTTTTTTAACTTTTTGACTGTTTTATAATAATACTTAGCTTAAAACACAAATACATTGTACAGCTATACAAAAATATTTTCTTTCTTTAAAACAGTATTCTATAAATTTGGCCCATTTTTAATTTTTTTTTTTTTACATTCTAAACTTTATTGTTAAAAAGTAAAACACAGGCCAGGCATGGTGGCTCACGCCTGTAATCCTAGTACTCTGGGAGGTTGAGGCAGGAGGATTACTTGAGCTCAGGAGTTTAAGACCAGCCTGAGCAAGAGTGAGACCCCGTCTCTACTAAAAATACAAAAAATTAGCCAAGCATGGTGACAAGCGCCTGTAGTCACAGTTACTGGGGAGACTAAGGCAGGAGGATTGCTTGAGCCCAGGAGTTTGAGGTTGCTATGAGCTAGGCTGATGCCATGACACTCTAGCCTGGGCAACAGAGCGAGACTCTGTCTCAAAAAAAAAAAAAAAAAAAAACACCTAAGGCACAAACACATATACTACCCTAGGCCTACACAGGGTCAGGATCATCACTATCATTGACTTCCACCTCCATATCCTGCCCCACTTGAAGGTCTTTAGGGGCAGTAACAGGCATGGAGCTGTAATCTCCAATGGTAATGAAGCCTTTTCCTGGAATATCCCCTAAAGGATCTGCCTGAGGCTGTTTTACAGTTAACTTTTTTTTATAAGTAGGAGAACATTCTAAAATAACAATAAAAAGTACAGTAAATACATAAGCCAGTAATATAGTCATTTATTATCATTACCAAGTATTATGTTCTATACATACTTGTATGTACTATACTTTTATAGGGCTAGCAGCACAGGTTTATTTACATCAGCATCGCCACAAACACAAGTGATATCTTGGCCTATGACATTACCATGGCTACAATGTCACCAGGTGATACAAATTTTTCAGCTCCATTATAATTTTATGGGACTACCATTATATATGTGGTCAGTCACTGACTGACATCATTATGCATCACATGACTGTAACCGCAGTCCCAGAAAGAGGGCAAGGTGAGGCAGACAAAAAAGAGTATTTGAAGAAATACTAACCAAATATTTTATAAATTGAATGAAAATCATAAACTCACAAACCTAAAATCTCAACAGACCTCAGGAAACAGAAGCGTAAGGAAAACCACACCAAAGCATATGAAAATCAAACTGCTGAAAACCAGGAGCAAAGAGAAAATTTTAAAGGAAGCCAGAGACAGAAAAAAAGTCAGGCTGGGTGCGATAGCTCACACCTGTTATCCTAGCACTCTGGAAGGCCGAGGTGGGGGGATTGCTTGAGGTCAGAAGTTTAAGACCAGCTTGAGCAAGAGCAAGACCTCACCTCTACTAAAAATAGAAAAATTCACTGAGTGTGGTGGCGCGTGTCTATAGTCTCAGCTACTCAGGAGGCTGAGACAAGAGAATCACTTGAACCCAGGAGTGTGAGGTTGCAGTAAGCTATCATGACACCACTGCACTCTATCCCAGGCAACAGAGCAAGACCAAAAAAAAATTACACAGAAGAATCAAGATAAGAATGACAACAAACTTCCCATTAGAAAGCCAGAAGAAAATGGAAGATGCCTTCAAAGTGTCTAAAGAAAAACTGTCAACCTAGAACTCTACCCAGTGAAAACATCTTTCAAAAGTGAGGACAGGCCAGGCACGGTGGCTCACATCTGTAATCCTCGCACTTTGGGAGGCCAAGGCAGGAGGATCACCTGAAGCCAAGAGTTCAACCAGCCTGAGTAACATAGCTCAAGACCCCATCACTACAAAAATGTTTTTTAAAAACTAGCCAGGCATAGTGGCAAATGCCTATAGTCCCAGCTACTCAGGAGGTTGAGTCAGGAGGATTGCCTTAGCCTAGGCATTTGAGGTTTCAGTGAGTTATGATGATGCTACTACACTCCAGCCTGGGTGACAGGGCAAGACACTATCTCAAAACAAACAAAAAAAAGATATTTGGACAGATGAGCTATCCACACAATGAAAAAAAAAATGAAGATGTAATAAGCACATGAAAAGATGCTCAATACGATTAGCCATCAAAAAAACACAAACCAAAAATGTCACACCTTGACTATAATCAAAAAGATAATAACAAGCAGGCAAGCATGTGGAATAACTGGAACCCACATACGCTGCTGGTGGGAATATAAAATAGTACAATAACTTTGGAAAATAGTTCGGCAGTTTCTAAAATAAGTATAAAGAATGAAAAAATATGTCTACACAAAAATTTGTGTATTCTAAGGCTGAGGCAGAGAGAGTATAAATAAGCCTGAAACATAACATGTTACCTACCAGAAAATAGAAAGTACTCCAAAAATAAAAAGGACATGTCAAAGGAATATGAGTGAACATAAAGGCTCCTAATAACCAAATCTGGGCAGTTTGAGCAACAAAATAAATAATAACAGTAATGGATTATAACCAACAAAAGAAAATGAGAATCTATACTGATAAAAATAAACTATAATCAAACATTATACATGAATAAATGGGAGAGCCCTTCTTTACAATTCTATACAATAGAATTTCCACTACTCCTACAAGTGGAGAAGAAACAAGGGAAATTTTTTAATCACCATTTGGTAAATACCACAATAATAACTGTTTCAAGCAAGATTCATTAGTACATGCCAAAATTAGGAGGCTCGCTCTCTCTCTCTCTCTCTCTTTCTCTCTCACATCCTCTCTGTCTCGCCCGCTCTTTCATCATGTGACATCTGCACGTACCCACTCCCCTTCTTTTTCTGCCGTGAGTGGAAGCAGACTGAATCCCTCACCAGAAGCACCATGCTTCTTATACAGCCTGCAGAACTGTGAGCCAAATAAACCTCTTCATAAAGTACCTAGCCTCAGGTATTCCTTTACAGCAACACAAACAAAGACACTAAAGCACAGAATTGTGAAAAATAATAAATTGTTTTAAACCATGAACCTTTAGAGTGGTTTACTATACAACGGATACCTAAAACAATGATGATAATTATCTGGTGATTTTTTTTTTTTTTTTTGCATTTCCTACAACCTTGTACCTCAGCAATAGTAAATATCTTTTATGGACTCTGTGACTGGTTTCTGGCAAATTGGGAGAAGGCAAGTCCTGGGAACACGAAAAAACGTTCCTAGAATCATCAGCTAAGCAAGACAATTACTCCCCAGGGGCAGTTCCTGAGTGTTTGAACAGAATATACTAGTTGTCCCCAACATCCAACCTCCCCTTCTTTCAGTGTAATAAAATTATTAAGTGAAATACAGCCATCAATAAATACTGCATTTCCTAGCCTTCCTTACAACTAAATTCTTACGACTAAATTCTGGAGAAAGGGATGTCAGCAGAAACATGACATAGTAGTTTACAGGGAAAAGAGACTACTGGCCAAATTTGGCATTTTGACCCTGTGGATACCAGCTGCCTGGAATTCACAACACCTTAGACTATGTCTAAGGACTGCCAAGCTGCTAGCTGAAAGATGCTCAGGTTCCTGACGATTTCACGAAGCAGATCCACCACATCAAACCACAGAGCAAAATGAACACTTTCACACTTCTACATAAAAAAGAAACTTCCATTTAAGCCAAGGTTATCTGGGGTTTTCTGACCCTGTGCTGTTGCCCAGACTGGAGTGCAGTGGAGCGATCATGGCTCACTGAAGCCTCCAACTCCTGAGTACAGGCGATCCCAAGTAGCTGGGACTAGAGGCGCATGCCACTATGCCTGGCTAATTTTTAAATATTTTGTAGGGACAGGGTATCCCTATGTTGCCCAGGCTGCTCTCGAACTCCTAGCCTCAAGTGATCCTCCCACCTCTGCCTCCCAAAGTGCTAGGATTACAGGTGTGAGCCACATCACTCCGCCTGACACTCTTAACTGAACCTAACTCCATCTAATGCAGTGGTACCAACAAGAAGAGCTGTCTTGACAGAAGCAAAGAATTCTAGAATGCTGTCTCGAAATGTAGTTTCCCCCAACAGCCTCTAAGCCTCACACCCACAATATACTGGTCCAATAGGAGCTAATTCATAAAGGATCACTCAGGTAAGAAAAAGCAGTACAGAACTGGAAATCAAATCTCCATATTTTTTTTTTTTTTTAAAAAAACAGAGTCTCACTCTATTGTCCAGGCTAGAATGCTGTGGCATCAGCCTAGCTCTCAGCAACCTCAAACTCCTGGGCTCAAGGGATCCTCCTGCCTCGGCCTCCCAGAGTGCTTGGATTACAGTTGTGAGTCACTATACCCTGCCTCCATATTCTTTCCATATTCCTTCTACTTCATTAAAACATTTCTCCTTATCTTTAAATCTACAAACAGCCAGGAAAGGGGAAATACCTATCCTATTCACAAATAATACTGAATACCCACACTATGTTCCTAACACCAGTCTAGGCACTAGAAATGTACCAATAATTAAGAACACCACAATCCCATTCTAATTAAGGGGAATGTCAAACAGCTTATTAAATTAGATAATATATATATAAAGTACTCACAATAGTGACTGGCATACAGTAAGTGTTAAGTAAATTTCAGATTAGCTATAAATATCACCTCTAAGTTTCTAGACAATCAGCCTGATATCTGATTATCTAAAACGCAACTCTTCTTATTCACTCAGCTAAAAATCAAGAGATTCTTTAGATGGTTCCTGTACTGATTATCCTTATTTTTGATCAGCAGACCATCCTTTAGAGAACTGCCCCCTCCCCTAATCCATTTCTTGTAGACCTACCCAGAGGTAGACATGTACAGTCAGATTTCCTTAGTCAGGAATTTGAATCACAGGAGAGGCAGCCAGAGATGAGAAACACCCAAAGGTTTAGGAGTGCATGTGGCTGAGCTCCACACGGACCCATCTCTGCCAGCATCACCCTGGCTACTGTTCCTCCTGAGGCCTGGCCGTTCAGCTCCTCTTTCAAATCTATCCTTCCAATAAACTGTTTTTTCTTGCTTAAAATAGCTAGAATTTGTGTTGCTTACAAACAACCCTACTTGATATAGTTAGGTAAAGTAAGATCATTCTACAAAAAGAAGCCTTTACAACCAAACACAATTGCCAAAATTCATTAAACTACCTCTAAAATGAGTGAAGTTTACTGTTTGTAAAGTATACCTCGATGAAACTGGAGGGGGTACTATCTGATTTAAAAGCATAAACTGCAGCACATTTATACCAGATAACAAAATATTTTTTGGTTATTTTCATGTATACTGATTTTATTATACTCTATGACTAAAAAGCTTATACAGTCATCCCTATACCTGTGGAGGATTGGTTCCAGGATCCTTGAGGACACCAAAATCCATGGATGCTCAAGCCCCTTATATACAGTAGTGTAGTGTAATATTAATACTTAATACAATGTAAATGATAGGCAAATAGCTGTTATACCATATTGGTTTTTATTTGTACTATTTTTTATTGTTATGTTGCTGTGTTTTATTGTTTTCCAAATATTTTTGATCCAAGATTGGCTGAATCTGAGGATGGAGAACCGCGGATATGGAGGGCTGACTATACATATAGGAAACACTTGATATGGCCCGTTTTAAAGTGGCCCCATTTAAAGTCAAGTTGCACTGACTGCAGCAATTCTAGAATAAAAGTATATAATATCTAAAAACGATGTCTTCTTTAATAGTACAATAAAGCTCACAACATATATAATGACATATAATGAAACCTTGCTTTCAAGTTTATTGATAGCACCCTACAGTACCTTTGATTATTTGTTTTGCTTATACTTCCACTCCCTATTTAGACTAACTGTGCAAGCAGACTATATCACAGCAGGAAACCCCTTCAAAATGCAAACCTCTCCAGCTCCAGGAAAAGACTGAAATTAGGATAGCCACACTTGTTCATGTTTTACTTATAAGAATTTAAGAAATACCTTACTTGGTCACACCATGCTGCATTCACTAAGGAATGTCTATGACAGGGGCTCTAAGGAATATATGGAAGACCATGGTTGTCCTACTTGTCACTAATCTAAAAGCCCAAAGCACATTCCAAAATGCCCTCAGTCACCTTCACAAACCCATATTTGATCTGTTACCCATTAGTACACCCTAATCAGTTTTGAGACACTTCATATTTTAAGGTTTGTGAAAGGTACTATAATTGAAGGATAAATAATGAAAAAAGCAAGCCAGGCAAAGTGTAATCCCAGCTACTTGGGAGGCTGAGGGTGAGAGGACTGCTTGAGGCCAGGAGTAGGAGACCAGCCTGGGAAACATAGCAAGACTTTGTCTCTAAAAAAAAAATAAGAAAAATTAGCCAAGTACAGTGGCACAAGCCTATAGTCCCAGCTACTGAGGAGGCTGAGGCAGGAGGATCATTTGAGCCCAGCAGTTTGAGGCTGCAGTGAGCTATGATCACACCACTGCACTCCACCCTAAGTAACAGAGCAAGAGCCCATCTCAAAAAATAAAAATAAAAATGAAAATGAAAAGAGCTGACTTTGTATATTTAAGTTATGTGTGTCCATAGATTTGTATGATAAAGCCTTCATATATTTTCTATCACCCTTATTTATAAATACATGATTCACTTTAATTTTAAAAGCATTACAAAACTCAAATTTTTGTTCTCACAACTTTCAGATTTAGATACTTTATAACAGTAACCATTTTATCTGGCAAGTTCCAATATTAAGTTCAAAACTGTCACCTCATTCTCCAGGAAAAATTCACCCTAGTCTCCCAAGAATCTAATCAAACTTATAATGCGGTTTTTAAAATTATTTCCTAAAGTATCCTATGCATGGCCTCTTGGAGCCAGCCTAGGCAGGTAGCACACATAGCCAGCCAGTACTAACATCAATAAAATATATCTAAACTAAAGCCTAATTTTGCAACATTAATATTCCAGCTTCCTGGCCTCTTTTCTTCAATTTAAATTTTAATTAACTCATGAGTTCCCATTTCTAGACTAGGACCCAAAATATTTACAAAATGAAAATAAGAAATGCCCCAATGTTCACCTACCCAACATTTGGCAATCCAACAATTCCAATTTTCAGAGAGGTTCCAAATCTTCCAATGATTGGGGGTGGTTTAATTCCATCACCTCCCTTTTTGGGGGGCATCTGAAATGTCAAAACAAACATATGAACAAAACTTTTTACTATATTCATTGATCAAAAGCACATTTCATCACATAAAATATATTATAGCATAATGGATTAAGAATAAAACATTGTATAAATCAATCCAAAACTAACACAGAGCTAAATCCACTTTATTTTTTAACAACAACAAAAAATAGTTCTGTATACATATTTGATTCTGATGGTTGTCAAAGCAGTCACTCCTTAAAAGTCTCCTAAAGACTGATATAAAAGTATGTGGCACCAGGAATCAAAGATAAACTTAAAATTTAGCTACCAATTTTCTATCCAGATTACTCACGAAACACTGTTTCTCAACTTGACATATGGTTATATGAATGAAAGATTTTGGAAGCAGGTGCGAAGATGAGAGTCAAAGAAAATCCATTCTAGAGCCACCAGCAACCAAACCATTCCTCTATAATCTGAAACCTGATCCTCCCCATTCACCCACAACCCCTTTTTCACATGAATGAATACACATCAGGTATTGGGGTCCTTCCAACCAAGTCCCTTCCACCTTTGGCACTGCAGGCTCATCAGTCCCCATAAACATTAATCTCCAAAATCTACACGTTGGTTACTTTCAATCTTAAATGAACCCACCAAATCTTTTTATTTACAAGTTGAAACTTTCTCTGTGCCTTGTCAGTTCTGGCTCCAAATTTGTCCGTGGAGAATGAATCCCACTCTACTACTGCAAACTGAAATCATGAGGACTGCTAATCCCACGTCTTAGAAGCTGGGACCCAAACTGTCCCTGTCTTCTAGCTGTGAGTTGTACCTGCTGGAGCCACGCCTGGGCCCTGCTCCTGAAGTAATATTCCAGCCTCTGATCTCTGACCCCAAGGGCCAAGACACCTGTTCCCAGCCAAACCTCAGGCCTCCAAAGAACAGCTGCAAGAGCAGAGCCTGTCCAGTCCTCTGGCCTACCGAGGGGAGACCGGCCGCCCAGCCAACGCGGGCCCCCAGGCAACATCTTTCTCCTCTGGACTGGGCCACTGGCAGTCCCGAGCTCAGGAGAAGGCTTTCCCCAGGGCTTGCCGGAGTGAGGCTGGGCTGCTCTCGGGACTCGCGGCCTAGTCCGGGAGCGCCTCATTCATCCACACACCCCACGCCACCCGCCGCCCTCGCCCCATCCTGGCCACCGCACCAGGGCCTCGCGCTGGCCTTAGAGCAAGGGGCCGGGGCGCCGAAGATCCGGCGGAGAGCGCGCCCACGGGCTCCCTGAGGGCCTCACCGTGCTCGGGGTGGGCGATGACACAGGGTCCCAGCGGCAGCGAGAGACGGGTCCTGCCGGCAGCCGGAGGCGGGGAGGAAGGAGGAGAAAGCGCAGGCCCGGCCCCTCTCCCGAGCTGCACGCACGACGGCGGCGGCGGCGGCGGCGGAATGGGCGGGCCGGGCGCTGGGCGGCACCTGCGCGCAGGCCGCGCGCCCCGCCCGCGCGCCCCGCCCATTGGCCCGGCAGGCCGGGGGAGGCGGGAGCAGGGTGGGAGGAGCCGCGCGCCGCCAGCCCAGGGGAGTCCACAAGGCTCTAGCCTGGCCCTCCCGGGAGTGCGCGTCTTCCGCCTTCCCAGCACGTGGGGCTTCTGGGCCCCACGTCTCCGCTTCGGCCTGCCTGCGCGCCCGCCTGCAGGCTCACACTTCACCCACTGGCCCTCGAAGCACCTTCCGCCCTGACCTCCCGCCCGAAGATCGGGGTCGCTTGAGGTCGGGCGAACGGCCACACCAGCCCCTGCGGACCGCGTGGCCGCCAGCCCGGCTCCGTGTGGACCACGGCCCCAGTCCGCCATCCTTTTTCCTGTAACTTTCTTCAGTCAGTCCAGACGATGCGAAGCTGTTACACCTTGAAGGAAAAAAGGGTGAAGGGAAGCTTATGATCTAAGAATTCCTTCCTCATCTTATAGTTGAGTCGTCTCACACTGGCACGGCGTTCAATAGAACCAATCTGCCCCCCTTTTCCTCTTGGTGGTTAAGAGCAGGGGCCTTTGAAATTTGGGAAACAGTTTCCAATCTGGACTCCACCACTCATTAACTGTGTGACCCTGGACAAATTAACTTCGCTGGCCTTCCATTTCCTCTTGAGCAAAGTGAGGCTATTGAGACCCACCTTAGGAGGTTATTGTGAGGATAAAATGAGATAATGTGTGTAAAGCTTGCAACAACAGCACCCGGCACATACAGGAAAGGCTCATAAATAGTAGCTATTGTTAATATTAGGGTTTCATCCCATCTCACCCATAACACCATGAGCTCCACTGTAGAAGGAGCTCTTTCACTTAAGTCCTGGCCTTCAGTTGGCAAATAGTTGTTGCAATGAATGTAACAATAGCTGTCCAACACTTGTGACACTTGAAGCTTCTTTCAGAGACTAGTTGCTAATAAAGAAAAGGGTGTAAATTGGTTACTATCCCCATTTTACAGATGAGAGAACAATATCAGAAAGATAAATCAATTTGGATGAAGTCACACAACTAGTAAATGGCAGAAGCCAGATTTCAGAGCCCAGTATAACTGAAAAATCTGTTCCCTTTCAACCAGAATTCTTTAAAATAGGCACTCCCTATAAACAGCAACTGAGCCACTATCTATAGTAAGATTGTATTAAGGATTTCCTTAGCCCTATGACAGTAACCCACTGAGATAAATTAAAGACCTTTCTCTGTAATTTTGGAAATTCTCAAGAACATAGGCAAGTTGATTTGGTTTTGGTTTTGTATTATTTTTCTCAATATCATTCATAAATATGCACTATTTATACTCTGTCAATTTTTTTTTTTTTTTTTTTGAGACAGAGTGTCACTGTCGCCCCTGGTAGAGTGCCGTGGCATCATCATAGCTCAACTGCAACCTCAGACTCCTGGGCTCAAGTGACCCTCCTGCCTCCCAGGTAAGCTGGAACTATAGGCATGCTCCACGCTGCCCAGCTGATTTTTCTATTTATGTAGAGACGGGGTCTTGAACTCCTATGCTCAAGCAGTCCTTCTGCCTCAGCCTCCTGGAGTGCAAGCATTAAAAGTGTGAGCCACCACACCCAGCCAATACTCTCAATTTAGTACCCTTGTCACCAAAACCATGTATTTATAAAATAGGAATCTGGGTGCACTGTAGCTACAAAAAAGAGTGCTAACTAGCCCACGTTGTGTGGCCATGATCTGTATAACACTCACGAAGAGCGCTACAAAGTAATTTCTAAATCGTTTACTGCTGTTTTAGTAGTGAAGTTCTATACTTGGGTTCACATTGCTGCTTGTGGAAACTGAAAGGAGCCATTACTTAAAAAGCTCAAGAATCCCAAAGAGCCCTCTGTCCGTCAACCAACCACTCCAATACTAACTGAAAACATTCCTCAGTCATGGAGTAGTAGAATCATCTTAAACTTACCACTGTCCTTTGGCCAAATCTAGCTACTTCTTCAATCTAAATATCTTTCAGATCTACCCATTCCCTTAAATTCACACTATCAAGCCCTTGAGTCAATTACCTGTTTCTGTTTGCAACTACATCTTTCTTACCTACATTGACCGCTTTAAAGTACCTTGCCAAAGCTGGCCACACAAATCTCAGTGAAGCGGCAGAGTTTCAGGGGTGGCCAATTGCTGCTACTAACACTTGCCTGATAATGGGACTCTATTTCCTGTTATCTATTTCCTGACTCATGGTCAGTGGGGGGTCAATTTGTATTCACAAGAAAGATCCGATTGGCCCGGTTTAGATAAAGTTCTATGAAGGCTCCAATCAGCCATGGTTAGGTTGGTAGGGATCACAGACTCAAAACATCCCTCTGAATGACCCCTCCCTACCAATGAAACAGGCAGTTCTCAGAGAAGACCAGAGTGGATATCTACTATTCTGCAGGCTAAAGGAAGACTCAGTGAAACAAACAGGATATTGAGAGTTAATGGTAATGCCAAGCCTAATAACGGGACTTTGAATAGAGGAAAACTTGTCCTTGAGCCTTATGCACAAAGCTAAGTCTATTTACTACCTGTTGAGTGCAGTAATTAAGTGAAACCTAGAAGAAAGAATCAGAAGCAGTCTAGAATGAAAATTGAGGCCGGGCGCGGTGGCTCACGCCTGTAATCCTAGCACTCTGGGAGGCCGAGGTGGGTGGATTGCTCAAGCTCAGGAGTTTGAGACCAGCCTGAGTAAGAGTGAGACCCCGTCTCTACTAAACATAGCAAAATTAGCTGGGCATGGTGACGCATGTCTGTAGTCCTAGCTACTGGGGAGGCTGAGGCCGCAAGATCGCTTGAGCCCAGGAGTTAGAGGTTGCTGTGAGCTAGACTGATGCCACGGCACTCTAGCCAGGGCAACAGAGTAAGACTCTGTCTCAAAAAAAAAAAGAAAAGAAAAGAAAAGAAAAAAGAAAGAAAAGAAACGAAAATTGAGTGAAAGATTTCTGTCAGAGGGGAAATGAGAATAGACCATCAGGTCAGGTCAACATAAGGTTGCCACTGAGGAAGGATCAATGAAATGGAAAAAAGTAGACAGCCCCTATTTTCACTCGGCTATCATTAGCAGATTTTTCTTTCCTTCTTAGGCTTCAGCCAATGACCAGGGATCAAATGAGGTGAACTAAGGTCACAAAGGATCTAGAGAGTGGTTTGGGTCAATAATTCATCCCCCAATACAGAGCAGCTTAGTTGGAAATTCAGAGATTTACTGAGCCTGTACAGAAAGCTAAGGGACAGGAGACAGCAAGAGTTATGGGGTTGGGGGGGAGGAAAGGAGGAAAGCAGGAGCAGCAACATGTTCACCATGCGCTTGCAGGGCTTAATTACGCCTGTGGGCCAGCCCTGTCCACATCTGTTAGAGGCATAACAGAAAACAAAATAATTGTAATAACTACACTGAAAGGGGAATTGAATCCTGATAATTAACGTTACAGGGAAGGGGACAGCTTGCAAAAAAATAACTACCCTAAGTACAGTTATTAAGTTGCATTTTTCTATTACCTGTGTCAGATTTTTTCTCTCTCTACACTAAGCTTACTATCATATCCAGTGTCCAGAAAATAGTCCCATGTGTTTAGAATATCCTATTCATAATTTTGCTGGTGTCGTTCACATAAAATTATGTTCTTGAGAACTTACTCCATCCCAAGCAATGCTCTAGGCTTTGGAGCAGTAAAGCGTAAGATAAATACGGTCCTTGTCCTCAGGGGGCTTGCAATCTAATGGGGTAGACAAGTAATTACACAAATTACTATATAAGAACCTGGTAAAATGTATAGAAGGATACCTAAGTACTTTAACTACAATTTGAAAGCTTAAAATAAGCCACCTTGATTTTCACTTATTTCTAGGGCTTCTGATATTATATACCAGGCAGTGCTTAAAAGTTACATACTATTTCTCTAGAGGCAACATAAAAAGGCATATGCTAATCTAGAAAAGTAAATATATTGCCTGCATATTAGCTAACTAATGCTTTTAGTTACAAGTAACAGATTCTGATTCTGTGAAAATTTATCCTGTATAACAAAGTACAGAGAAGAAGAACTTCGGGGCTGATAGATTCAATAGCTCAACACTATTTCTAAGAATCCTGGTTCTTTCTGTGTCATGGCTCGGTCTTCATTGGGCTTCCTCTGGTTTCATCCTCAGGCTAACAGCAAGAAAACTGTTGTAGCAGTTCTAGCAACACAACCAGAAATGACAATATGGGGCAGGGTGTAGGGTGCAGAGGGAGGAACCATCTCTCCAGTAGCTCTCTCTTAGAAAAAAGGAAACATGTTTCAGAGCCCTCTAGCTGACTTCTTCTATTTCTCTGGGCAAAATTGGATCTCATGCCTATACCTGAACCAAACACTGGCAGGGAAAATAGGGTTACACTTAGACCATTTAGTCCATTCTTGGGGCTAGAGGAGAAGTGAACTTCCTCTGAAGCACATGGCTGTGTGAGATATGGATAGATATCAGAGCAAAATGAGGGCATAAGAAAAGGACACCAACAGTGTCCACTCTACTTCCTGAACCATTCTTTCAAGATAGCATCTTGAGCAGAGTATGGTAATTCTGAAAGATGTAGTAGCATTGGTGGTCATCTAAAGTGATGTATAAAAATTGTAATAAATGTTGGCACACCTAGTTCAGGAGGGAAACACTGAACACTTAATGGTATTATAAAATGAGAGCATGTGAAAATTATATTTTTATTGATTTTTACAAGACACTGAAAATTCCCATTATGGAAGGGAAGGTTGCTTACCCAAAATATGTCACAAGGGTCCCATCAATTGAACTGGAAATTGGGGAATCTTTTGCATGGGCCTAGGTCACCAAACTCATGGCCTCTCAATTTAACATTAGCTCAGCATAATATTTCATCTTCATTACAGTTTTGAACCTGCATTGTTCATTTCAAAGATTATTTGTACTAGTCAGAATAGGCTAGATAATAGTATTATGCTATATATACTATTATGCTATATATACTATATACTATATATACTACATAGTATTATACTGTTATCTAGCCTATTCTAGACAACAAGAATTTGAGGAGCTTAATAGAATAACAGTACTTTTTTTACATTCAGTTCACTGGAGATCTGCCAGCTCTCCATGAGTTGACTCAGCACTTTCAAGCTGCTTCAATCTCAAAACACTTCCATATCAAAGCACTCTTACCCCAAAGTAGCATTTCATTGGCCAAGTTAAGTCACATGGCCACATCTAATTTCAAAGGGCTGGAAATCTTCCTTGTACCCAGAAGTAGAGGAGAATTAGGTATTGATAAATAGTGATAATGCCTAACACTTCATTCACATATAGATTCTGTGAAGAACTTTCTTTGTAAATCCATTTGGTATTATACCACAGGTTGAGTATCCCTTATCCGAAATGTTTGTGACCCAAAGTGATTCAGATTTTGAATTTTTTCAGATTTTGGAATATTTGCATATACATAATGGTATATCTTGGGGATAGGACCCAAGTCTAAACACAAAATTCGTGTTTTATATGAATTTTAAACACATAGCCTGAAGATAAATTTTTACTCTATCTCTAGATAGATAGATGGATTTTTTTTTTAAGAGAGACAAGGTCTCACTCTGTCACCCAGGCTGGAGTGCAGTGGCATGATCATAGCTCACTGTATCCTCTAACTCCTGGGCTCAAGCAATCCCCCTGCCTCAGCCTCCTGAGTAGCTAGAACTACAGGTGTGTGTCATCATGCCCAGCTATTTTTTAAATTTTTTGTAGAGATAGGGTCTTGCTATGTTGCCCAGACTGGTCTTGAACTACTGGGCTCATATCGTCCTCCTGACTCAGCCTTCGAAAGTGCTGGGATTACAGGCATGAACCACTATGCCCAGCCTTTATACAATATTTTTAATAATTTTGTGCATGAAACAAAGTTTGTGTACATTGACCTCCCAGAAAGCAAGGTGTCACTATTTCAACCACCCATGTGAACAATCTGTGGTTGTTTGGCATCATCATCATTCCTGACTCTGAATTTATATGCTACTGATAAGCAATCATTGTCTTACACTTATTCACACATAAGTACTGAAACGTAAAAAATATGACATACCATTAATACAGTGAAAAAAGTGTATTCAAGCAAACTAAGCACCACAGTAACATCACCAGAATACCTGCATCAGCTGTTAATGGCAACAACAAATGGTGGCTTTCAGTCTCCACTTACATTTTCACTGTGATGCATCACATGTAGTCAGGTGTGGAATTTTCCACTTGTGGCATCATATTAGCACTAAAAAAGTTTCAGATGTTCTCAACACAAAGAAATGATAAGTGTTTGAGGTGATGGATATTGAGGTGATGGTGATTATTGTATGCATGTATCAAAATATCCAATGTACCCCATAAGTATGTGCAAATATTATGCGTCAATAAAAAAAGAAGAAGAAAATCGTTTCAGATTTTGGAGCATTTTGGATTTCAGGTTTTCTGATTAGGGATGCTCAAACTGTATATGAAATACTACAATCAAGACTGCCTTAAGATAATTCTTACAAGTCATGACTGATGTTGCTTTAGTGGTAACTATCATCCCATGGCCCCTTCACTCTAAAGAGGATTCATTTTCCTCACCGAGCTGAGGGGGTAGGCCTAGGCCTTCCTGTTTATAGCACATGAATCCTTTAGCCCTAGTAGATTGGACTAGGGAAACATGAAAACCTGACCCACACTGGGCAAATCAAGATTCTCTTTCCCTCTAGAGGCTGGACTTAGAACATAGCAATAAAAAATATCAGCTGCTTAAAGGAGAACATAGAATCAGGGCTATGTCAGACAATTTCTTGACAGGAACAAAGAGAACTATCCTAAAAAAAGAGAGAGAAATGAAACAGGCAGGCAGGAAGAGGGGTAGGTAATCAGCCATATATATGGTCCTGTGGAAATTGAGAGAGGAGAGAGTAATCACAAGTTCTGAGTTTCCAGTTTTAAAGCCTAGGCCTCTTATAACCCTGTATATTTCTCACCCTGGACTCTGGGAGATAACCCCTGTGTTCTACCAAGAACTTCCATTTTCTGTTTAAATGGATTTGCAGTGGGTTTCTAGCCAAACAATTGTTTCAATGGCCAAAGCAAACAAGAATTTATACTCTCCTGAAAACTTAATGTATGTTGGAGGCACATTGGTCCAATGTTCCTCTTGCCTGTAGTTTTAAATTAATATAAGACATCATTTACCAGAGTGTGTTCTGTGGAAAATGAATGATACTCCCAAGTTGCTCTGTGAAATAAGGGATCCAGGATCAGATAAGTTTAGGAAGTGCTGCATGCCCCCTTTGGAAGAGTAATATATATTAGTATATTTAAGGTTTTGAGAAATTTTGCATAAAAGGACTCTCTTTAAACCAGCATTACCAAATGTGTATATAGTTTTTGACATAACATGCATTTAAATTTCTTGGAACATGTGCTCTGTGGAGAGCAACTCTGAAAGCTATTACAGTGGTTTAGGAGGAGTACTTTTGTTGCAGTAAAAACACAAAATTATTGGAGAATGCTCTCTTCCCTTGCCTTTTCAACAACTGGTAAACAATGAAAGGATTACTTACCAAGAAAAAAAAAAGTGTCAACCCTAAGGAAAGCATTGCTCCCACCAGAAGTCTGACTATTGAGATGAAATTAAGAATTGGAATTAAAAGTCTTATGCTATATTTTACTCTGGATGAGAAAATGCAATTTGAATTGGAGTAAAAGATCTCCAAAGAATGGGATGCAACTTGTAGCTTTTCTTGAGTGACCCTGACAAATTCAGGATCTCCCTCTAGAAATTCTTTTTTGGTAATTTAGAATGCAAAGTATTTTATTTTAAACTTCTAAGATTTGAAAACAAGATAGCCTGGCTTAAGTGATATAGTTTTCCAAAGCTGAATGTGCTCACTTGGAGCTCAGTTTTTCTGCCTGAAACACAAAAACAACTTCCCCGAACTCCAGGAGGTGGGAACAGTACTGTTTTGATGATCTGTGATTAGATGAACTGATCAATCTCAGCTGGTAACATCCCTTTTTTTGCCCCCTCGGTAAGGATTTAGAAAGTTCTAGAATCGATACATTTTTCTGGTTTTACACTGCCAATTTCATCCCAAATGTCTCCTGGGAGGCATATACCATGTACAGGACCCCATCTTCACCCTTCTCGCTGTACTATACCTCCGAGATGGCATGGAGACACTCACCATGCTGTGTCGGTTCACCAGCAGGAAGAAGGCTTGATTAGCTCTGAGCTGTAAGTGCACCTTCTAATTATCTTGATGAGTTCACTCATGTTGCCATGATCAGGTACCAGAAACTTGGTTTTATCGAGGATAGGAAGCTGCTTTTCACCCTTGTGTCGTTCTGTTATCACCAGGATTTTGGTAGGATGTGCTCTCAGATAATCGGACCTCTTCTACCCTTGGTTCAAAGTTGCATCACTGCTTGAAGGTCTCCTCCCGTGGCCTGGCACAGGGACCGTTTGGTGGCGCCGAGGTTCTGACTCTGGCAACAGCGACTTCCCTTCCTCTAGAAACTCTTTAAGATGCCTCCTGTCTGACAGCCAGTAGGAAAACCCCTGATTACAATAGCCATTTTTTAATATTACCTCTGTACCCCGTATAATTTAAAAGGACTTAAGATTGCTTAGTACATTGACTTCCTGACCAACTGAAGCAATAAACAAGAGCTCAGTTTGCTACTCCTTTAACTGTAGAGTTGACTTACACAAAATGACCTAAGAATGAAGAGAAGAAGTGGAACCGTACTAGCGATCATCTTCAAGATGGAACAAATTTTTCTATTTATGTTTGTCTTAAAAGGTTTTTAGGTTGAGAGAAAGATGATGATTATTAAACCCCTGTTGTGGGCCCGACACTATACTAGCCACTTTACATTTGGGACCTAATTTACTGCTCAGCATAACGCTCTGTAAGTAGATATTATTGCAACCCCTTGACAGCTAAGGATACCAAGTCTGTAAACAGTTAGGCAATTTATTACAGTTTTTCGTAACTTTTAGGCTGCATAAAACCAGTTCCATCTGACTTCAGAGTTCTCATACTTTCTATTTAAACATGCATTTCCCACAGTAGCCAAAGGATGTTTCATACATAGTAAACAATGCAGTCTGGCTAGCAATAGAGATGAAGAAAGAAGTGACTACATACCTGTTAGAATGGCCAAAATGCAGAACACTGAAAACACCAAATCATGGCAAGGATGTGGAACATCAGGAGGTCTCACTCATTGCTGGTGTGAATGCAAAATAGTACTATTCACACAAAACCTGTGGATATTTATAGCAGCTTTATTCATAATTGCCAAAACCTAGAAGCAACCAATATGTCCTTCAGTGGGTAACTGGATAAATAAACTCTGGTGTATCCAGAAAATGGAATATCACTCAGGACTAAAAAGAAATGAGCCATCAGGCCACAAAAAGACATGGAGGAACCTTAAATGCATATTACTAAGTGAAAGAAAACAATCTGAAAAGTCTATATACTGTATTATTTCAACTGTATGACATTCTGGGAAAGGCAAAACTATGGAGACAGTGAAAAGATCACTGGTTTCCAGGGTTGTGGGGATGGAGGGATGAATGAGCAGAGCACAGAGGATCTTTTAGGGCAGTGTGGAACTACTCTGTATGATGCTATAATGGTGCATACATGTGATTATACACCTGTCCCAACCCATAGAATGTACAGCACCAACAGCGAACCCTAATGTAAACTATGGACTTTGGTTGATAATGATGTGTCAATGTAAGTTCATCAGTGGTAACAAATGTACCACTCCAGTGGAGGACGTTGATAATGGGGAGGCGGCTATACGCGTGTAGGGCAGGGGATATATGGGAAATCTCTGTACCTTCCCCTCAATTTTGCTATAAAATTAAAACCACTCAAAAAAATAAAGTCTATCCAGTAAGACTATTAACTTAAAAAAAATAAAAAATAAATTCTATTTTTTAAAAAGAAGTGTGTGTGTGTGTATGTGTGTGTGCTTTTTACCAAAGCAAAAGATTAATTCAATTTCATGTCAAGAAAAAATTTGACCTCAAAGGGAATTTCTGGCTCAGATTTCTTTTTCTAATCATGACTATTTCAGTTCAGTAAATATGACGATTAACAGTGTTGGAAGACATATTCAATATATCAGTAAGCTTTGGTATTCAAGAACAAACAGAGCCTTGAAACATTAAGGCTTCAATGTTCATGACATGACCAGGATTATCTAAATTGAGGCAATGATTAAAATGTTTTGTCAGGGAACAGTTTATCTGAGGATCCTGGATGAATTGCTGTGAAATCATTGGTAAACTATTAAATGATGCATGTAAGTAGGAAGATGAAGTCCCAGTGCTTATTTTTTTCCATTTGTTTTGTCTTTTAACCTCAATTCTCATTGCAGCTTAAAGAAAACTATTTTCGAATGATACTTATAAAATAAAACAAACAACATTGCCTGACAAAGTACCAAAAAGATTGTTCTAAAACAAATGAACTTAACTGTATATCAAGTTGACAACATAACCATACAAAGAACAGAACTATTTTTAACTTTTTTAGAACATAAGATGTTGACTATGTATTCTTAGAAATATGTATTCTAAGGACAAAAGGCAAATTTTAAATTTTTTAGTAGTCTAATTGTTAGTTAAAAAAGATATCATTTTGAAACTTTTATGAATATAAAGCAAATGATTATATTAATGTGTTAAGATCCCAAACTTACTGTGTAACAGATAAGAGATACAAATAGAAAAACAAGACTGGGCAAGGTGGCTCACATCTGTAATCCTAGCACTTTGGGAGGCCAAGGTGGGAGTTTGAGACTAGCTTGAGCGGGAATGAGACCCCCATCTGTACAGAAAAATAAAAAAATTAGCCATGTGTGGTGATATAAGCCTGTAGTCCCAGCTACTCAGGAGTCTGAGGCAGGAGGATCGCTTAAGCTCAGAAGTTTGAGGTTGCAGTGAGCTATGATGACACCACTGCACTCCAGGATGGGCAACAGAGCAAGACCCTGTCTCAGAAAAAAAAAAGAAGAGCCTCGTAATCTTTTATTTCCTAAAAAAGCTTAGATGTAGTGGCAACCTCGTAGCAATGAACAGCCATACATCCAGATTACACAGTAATCCCCCCTTATTCGTGGTTTCCCTTTTCAAGGTTTCAGTTACTCACGGCCAACCACAGTCCCAAAAGATTAAATGGAAAATTCCAGAAATAATTCATAAATTTTAAATTGTGCACTGTTCTGAATAGCATGGTGAAATCTCAAACCATCCTGTCTCACTTGGGATGTGAAACATCCCTTTGACAAGTGTATCCACACCCTGTACACTACCTGCCTGTTGTGATTGATATCGTCTGCTCCTAACATCCAACCATCAACATCGTCATGGCTGCATGATCCAGGATCACCCAAAGCAGACAATCCACCTTCTCATCTATCGCCAGAAGGTCAATAGTAGTCTAACACTGTGTCATAGTGCCTATGTCATTCATGTGGTCACATAAGCATTTTATCATCTCAGATCATCAAAAGAGGTATTGTACAGTACAATAAGAATTTTGTTTTTAGAATTTTTTGGTTTTGTTTTTGCTTTGTTGTAGAGATGGGGCCTCACTATTGCCATTGCCAAGGCTGGTCGTTAACTCCTAGCCTCAAGCAATCCTCCCACCTTGGCCTCCCAAAGTGCTAGGATTATAGGCATGAGCCACCTTGCCTGGCCCCAGTAAGATATTTTGAAAGAGAGAGAGAGAGAGAGACCACATTCACATAACTTTTATTATACTATCTTGTTACATTTGTTCTATTTTATTAGTCATTGTTAATATTTACTGTTTCTAATTTATAAACTAAACTTTATCATAGGTATATATGTATAGGAAAAAACATAGTGTATATAGAGTTCAGTACTATCTTTAGCTTCAGGCATTCACTGGGAGTCTTGGAATGTATACCCCATAGATAATGGGGGACTAGTGTACCATTTTTAAGATAGCCGATTCCATGTCTAGGACAGAAAACGTACAGAATGAGCCTGAGACATCTTGTACCTGACTGCAAGGAAGTTATCAAAGACTGCTGGAGTCATATCAAAATGACACAAAAGTCAAACTCCTCTGGAGCTTCCTCTGGCCAAATATAGAAAAATTTAAACATCCAAAAGAAAAATGACTGCAAATGATTGAAACATATTGGATGTATAACATAAGATCCACGAGTTCATAATGGTACGAAAAAGAGAAAGAGGCCAGCGCAGTGTAATCCTAGCTCTTTGGGGGGCCAAGGTAGGGATTGCTTGAGCCCAGACATTCCAGACCAGCCGAGCAAGAGCAAGACCCTCATCTCTACAAAACAACAACAAAAAATTAAAATAGAAAAATTAGCTGGGCATGGTGGTGTGCACCTGTAGTCTTAGCCACTTGGGAGGCTGGGGCAGGAGGATTGCTTGAGCCCGGGAATTTGAGATTGCAGTGAGCTATGATGACACCATTGCACTCAAGCCTAGGGAACAGAATAAGATCGAGTCTCAAGAAAAAAAAAGAGACAGAGAAAGAAAGCTCATTGATTAATTTTTTAAAAAGTCACAGGTTACCAGAGAAAGAAAGCTAATTGATTAATTTTTTAAAAGTCACAGGTTACCCTTAAAAGTAGCTAGGACATTATATTCATGTTCTTGGACTGCCATAAGAAAGTACCGCAGACTGGGTGGCTAAACAATAGAAATTTATTTTCTCACAATTCTGGAGGCTAGAAGTCTAAGATCAAGTTCTCAACAGGGTTGATTTCTTCTGATGCCTCTGTCCTTTGGCTTATAGATGGCCATCTTCTCCTATGTCTTCATATGATCTTACTGTGTACCTGTCTGTGTCCAAATTTCCTTTTCTTATAAGGACATCATTTATATTGGTTAAGGCCCACCCTAATGACCTAACTTTAACTTAATTACCTCTTTAAAAACCCTCTCTAAATATAGGTACTGGGGGTTAGAACTTTGACATATGAATTTGAAGGACACAATTCATAAGGATGGGCACCAAGTACTTACTTTGAAAATCAGAAATTAAAGGCTAAGAAAAAATAATTTATCCTACCTGTCTTGTACAAACAGTAGTTTAGAATCACTAAATAGCCCTAATTAAAAAAGAAAAATCTAGTTAATAAATGTAAAAGGTATGATATGATAGATTTAGAAAACCATGATTATGTGGGTTAGGCAGTGCTCATCAGTGGATGATAAAACTGTTAGGAGAAAGGTTGATAGTTCACTGTACAATGTAAAGATTAAGCTCTTACCCCTTAAATCCACCAATTTTTTAAATAAGGTTGGTACCAATAAATTTACCAATTTAGCATCACTAGAAGTGGGACAACCAGAAATTATATGTACCCTGATGTGATGAGATATGAAGTATTGCCAAAGTGTTTTTGAGATAATCAGAAAATTTTGATGATTATCAGTTAGATAATACTAAGGAAGTATTGTTAACTTTTAAGCGTGATAATATGTGAAAAGAAAGTCCTGGCTGGGTGCAGTGGCTCATGCCTATAATCCCAGCACTTTTGGAGGACGAGGCAGGAGTATCACTTGAGCCCAGGAGTTCAAGACCAGCCTGGGCGACTTAGTGAGACCTCTCATCTCTACAAAAAAATAAGAAAAAGGCCGGGTACAGTGGTTCACGCCTGTAATCCTAGCACTCTGGGAGGCCGAGGCAGGTGGATCGCTCAAAGTTAGGAGTTTGAAACCAGCCTAAGCAAGAGCAAG